>NC_069465.1:24343205-24388003 GCF_026875155.1 Cherax quadricarinatus | reverse complement strand
TAGTCTCCCCTTTACAGTGTTAGTCTCCGCTTCACAGTGCCCCCGCTTTCACAGTTAGTCTCCGCTTTACATGTTAGTCTCGCTTTCCCGGTTACTTTCCCTTCACATTGTTTCTTCCTTAAGTGTTAGCTCCCGCTTCACAGTGTTAGCCTCCGCTTCACGTTTAGTCTCCCTTTCCAAATTTTCACAGGTTATCCCCGCTTCACATGTAGGTCCGCTTTACAGTGTTTAGTCTCCCTTCACAGTGTTTGTCCCCCCCTTCACAGTGTTTTGTCTTTCCCCCCTTCACAGTGTTAGTCTCCGCTTCACAGTGTTAGTCTCCACTTCACAGTGTTATCTCCGCTTCAAAGTGTTAGTCCCGCTCACAGTTTAGTCTCCGCATTCACAGTGTTAGTCTCCGCTTCACAGTCTTAGTCTCCACTTCACAGTGTTAGTCTCCGTTCACAGTGTTAGTCTCCGCTTCACAGTGTTTAGTCTCCGCTTCACAGTGTTAGTCTCCGCTTCACAGTGTTAGTCTCCACTTCACAGTGTTAGTCTCCGCTTCATAGTGCTTTGTTCCGCTTCACAGTGTTAGTCTCCACGTTTACAGTGTTAGTCTCCGCTTCACAGTGTTAGTCTCCGCTTCACAGTGTTAGTCTCCGCTTCACAGTGTTAGTCTCCACTTCACAGTGTTAGTCTCCGCTTCATAGTGTTAGTTCGTTCCGTGACCCCCTTCACAGTGTTAGTCTCCGCTTCACAGTGTTAGTCTCCGCTTCACAGTGTTAGTCTCCACTTCACAGTGTTAGTCTCCGCTTCATAGTGTTAGTCTCCGCTTCACAGTGTTAGTCCCCCGCTTCACAGTGTTAGTCTCCGCTTCACAGTGTTAGTCTCCACTTCACAGTGTTAGTCTCCGCTTCATAGTGTTAGTCTCCGCTTCACAGTGTTAGTCTCCACTTCACAGTGTTAGTCTCCGCTTCATAGTGTTAGTTTTCCGCTTCACAGTGTTATCTCCGCTTCACAGTGTTAGTCTCCACTTCACAGTGTTAATCTCCGCTTCATAGTGTTAGTCTCCGCTTCACAGTGTTAGTCTCCGCTTCACAGTGTTAGTCTCTCCGCTTCACAGTGTTAGTCTCCGCTTCACAGTGTTAGTCTCCGCTTCATCAGTGTTAGTCTCCGCTTCACAGTGTTAGTCTCCGCTTCACAGTGTTAGTCCCTCCGCTTCACAGTGTTAGTCTCCGCTTCGCAGTGTTAGTCCTCCGCTTCCACAGAGATTAGTCTCCACTTTCACAGTGTCAGTCTCTTTTCGCTTCATAGTGTTGTCTCCCGCTTCCCAGAGGTTTTAGTCCTCACTCGCTTCACATGAGTTAGTCTCCCGCTTCAACAGTGTTAGTCTTCCGCTTCGCAGTGTTATCGCTCCGCTTCATTCAACCCTCCGTTTCCCTTGCTCACAATGGTACTGATAATCCTCCAGTCGTAGCGGAAAGTGTGGTGAACCAGGTTTATATCATAAAATGGTGCTCCTCGCGTCGAAGTAGTGAAGCTTAACGACACCAGGGAACAGCGTAACTTTTGTAAAGGAAAGAAAATAATAGGGAGAAGGATAGGAGCAATCTCTCGGCATACACTAAAGATAAATATTTTAATTTGAGAAAATAATCTCATATCCCTGAATAATTTTTTGAGTCCTTGAGCATCCTTAGCTAGGCTCGGTTCTGTAATTGACAGATCGAACCTGAGCAGCACTTGGTTTTCACGAGCATTTGAAATGATCAAAAATGATAGGAATTCCCTGCTAGCCTTTTAGGATGACGACATCCCTCATATTATAACAGTAATATCAACATATATTCAAGTATACCCAGACAAATACAGACAAAATTTGAAGTTAAACAGACATCATCCCTGAGTAATATTGTGGTAAATGGTTTATTACGCCTACAGTCAGAAAGTTTCCTATATGTGTTACCAGGGTAAATGGAGTCCTCAATTTAATCGACTTGGAGCAATTAACTTTACTGACAACTTCTTTAGTTGGTTGGATCGAGGTAAAGTATTCGTTCCTGGAGGCAGCAAAGTCGCAGACACTTGAAGCCAACTGGTACTGTGATGAGAGGATGTTTTAAAGTGACATTTTCCAGTGGTGATAAAGGTCAACGGAGAAGAACAACTGTAAGTGTATGAGGAGGGAAGCTGTGAGTGAGCCAAGACACTCGAAGACATGCGAAATATACACAATACACTGATTCTCTGGCTGAAGAGACTCGAACAACGAACCTTAGGACAAGGTACTTAGGTACAAGGTATATTACAGCATGCTCTCGCGAATTCCTTGCATTGATCAAAATTCTAGTAAGGCCTGATGCAGCCATGGGATGAATGAAAACTGTATAGCCTTCTCCCTGAAAGCTGGCTTGCCTTGGAATCAAACGTGAGCGGATTCTACACCCAAGGTATTGTCCAGTGTGGGTTAGATTGGTAAAGCCGCTGCGTACCTAGATCCTCAAGGTTCGGTAGTTTCGAGTCTCCTCAGCCAGAAGATGCAATGTGTTTGTGTGTATATTTCGCATGCTCTCAGCGAATTCCTTTCATATATATATATATATGGAGCCGCTGGAGCGTGGAGTGAGGGAGCCAGTGTGAGGCGTTGGTTGCTCCATACATTCTGTGTGTTCGATACCAAGAACCAACAAGGTATTAACGCGAGGGCCAGTTTATCCGGCAGACATCATCGTGAGTATCCACCTGGAGATCACAGGTTGTGACAATCACTCTGCATCAGACCGTTCTCTTCTGTATCAGTGAAGAGTGCAGTGTGCATGTTGGGATTTGGGTAGGAGT
This sequence comes from Cherax quadricarinatus, assembly GCF_026875155.1. Lineage (NCBI taxonomy): Eukaryota > Metazoa > Arthropoda > Malacostraca > Decapoda > Parastacidae > Cherax > Cherax quadricarinatus. The sequence goes on along the minus strand of NC_069465.1, from coordinate 24,385,186 downwards.
AGCGGTGGTGAGGGGATTCCTGGCAGTGGAGGTGTGGAGGAGTTTTGAATTACATCTGTTACCGCCGGGGGTCGTGGGGTTGGGAGAGGAAGTGGCCGCCCACGAACACGGTCATTGGATGGTGAACAAAGAATCAACCGCGTTAATAGTGATTGAGCATGGTGATTAGTGTCCAAATGCGTGGTTTATTCTAAAAGGAACAACAATTGTATAAACAATTAGCAAAAGTTAGTCAGTGATGTGCAATCTTGAGCAACACACAGGGCCACTTGTTCCCTCCCCCCCTATCCCTGATTTCCCCTCCCATCAATCCAAGCCTAGGACCGACGAGAGACTTCCTGACCAAGGTGTTGCCGTTAGTTCCACACCATTACAAGTTCCGGCCACTTCACGCCTACTTCTACTTTTGTCCCCCCACCCTTCATTTCCCCCATGCCATCCATGCTGCCTTTATTCGTGTTGCAGCTCTCCCGCACAGCTGGCGGCCCTCCCACCCCCACAATATCAGCAATGAGTCACAAGTATCGGAGGGTACCCAGGGAAACTTCAGAGACAGACCAAAGCTGTCATTCACGAGGCATCTGCATGGTGTGCTACAGGTATTGTGCACTCAATCTCCACAATCTGCAACATCCGTCACACAAAGGATGTCCTAGGCTCCAGAGAGCTCCAAATGAGAACCAACAGCCTCGCCCCACAGACAGGCTTGAACTAGACTACCGGACTTCACCTTCTACAGATGACCTCAAATCAGCAATCAAATAAACATCCCACCAGTTTTTTGTTGTTTTTGTGTAGACTTTGAAACAACGATCTCCCGATAGCAGCTCGCCCTCAAGCTGCTAGCAAATTCCACTGACCTCTGAAGACAGTCAACGATGCTCCTTCAAACAACAGATCCTGGCACAACTTGCTGCTTTTTGGCAATGCCTGTTAGGCTGTGTCCCACCAAGTAGGACAAGTCCTAGCAACACATGTTTATTAGGGCAATAAAATGCATTCCCAAGGGATGACAACCCGTCCGTCTCCCTCTCCTAGGCAACAAACACGCCGCGGGGCAAATGCCACAACAGACATACCCGACGCCACAAAAATCAGAGCCCAAATTAGCAAAAAAAAATAAGAAGAGGGTAATAACTATTGGAGTTCTGAGGCTTACAATCAGTAGATGATACGCATTGCCCCAAGGACGTCACACTGCACAAGCTCTGAGGACAAACATTCCACCCAGGGCCCCAGTACCGAACATTGGCCTCCCTGACTTGCAGCAGGCGAAGAACATCTAACCTTACAGGATGCTGATGTGTAAAAAGTATGCTATGTCATTTCCACAGGTCACAGCAGGAGTTTCATTTCACTGGTTTAAAGGCCCAAACACTTAAACAAATACTTGGAAGGCTTACTCAGAGACTTCCCGTAAACCACTTTCAGTAAGTATTACGTAAGGCTGGCTCCTCCCTCAGGAAAATTATGAATAGAAAAAGAAATAATAAAAGACAAACATAAAACAATTTATTAAATAGAATATAAAAAAATACAACACTTAAATAAGAAATATTAATCCTACATTAAAGAAAATGAAAAATGAAATAATATTCTCATGATAACTTAATTCAACTCTAATATATATAGGGGTGCTGGTGTTGGTGACACAGTGTTTGTTGAAATCGAACTTGCTGATGATGGGGATGGGGGTCGCAGTGTGATGGTTACGACCCACTGGCTAGTTCGTCCAGAAAGATAGAGCCTTGAGTATTAATTCCCGATGACAGGAAAACATTCTTTACCGCTGCAATGATGTGAGTTACGTCCTGAGCAATTTACAACAGGTGCAACAGGTAATTTAAATCCGAAAATGGGGGAAGTCTCGGGACGTTAGTCATTCTCCATATCCTACACCTCCGATGATTGAGACAGGTGACCCTCCTGTCATCCCAAGCTGAAAAGATAGTCAGGTTACCCACTGCTTTAAGAAATCACTACTCCATGGTGAAGTACAATACCCAAAGATGTGGTGATATATTACAACAGTCAAACTAGAGCAAGACTGAAAGGACTACGTTTATTATTGGTCAAAAGTGACGCTTCAACATAATATATCCACTAGAATACAGGCAGGCATGTACCTACAGTAGTGTTGGAGGAGCAGTGAGTCGAGGATTTGCTGTTTGACCAGTAGCCCCACACACGTCACCTTTTCCGGGGGGGGGGAAGAGTGAGGGGAAAGGATAGTGTTAGCTAGACTGACACTGACGTTAACAAGCACCGGCAATCAAACTATAACACTTAGGGGGGGAGAGAAAGGCGGGAGCTTTGACATACAATTACCTTAACAAGTACCGCAATGAAACTATTGTTACTATATACTCCGCTCCTATTCCTATCTATTGAACTTTTTTCCCTCACACTCCCCCATACCAGAAGACTTATAGGTCAAGGATTATATAGAAGAATAGGCGAGGAAAAAGTTCTAACATTTGGAAGTCGCGTAAGGGCAAGAAATCTTCTACTGACTGTCATGACTTTAACCAGTCAGAGAATAATTTGATGAATCCATGATATATCTACAATATGGAACTAAAATGCCTTGAGTGCCAATGTTCCCACCTCAAGAGGCGAACTGATGGTTTCCCTTAAAAGTTTCTAGGTAATATCAAAGGATTTGTGGTCCATTTTCTTAAAATGAATTTCTTTTTCCCAGCAAATAAAATTTAAGTTATTGAGATTCCCCACACAAGGGCCAAACATTCCTTTTCATGGTGAGTATCTCGTTTTCTGCAGGAAGATTTTCCGGCTAGGAAGCATACAGGGAAGGGAGTACCATCATGTATTGTAGTAACGACTGCACCTTAACAGTATTGGGAGGCATCAGTTTCTTAAGCAAATGTTTTATAATATCGGAATCTAAGTCTAGGGGTCTTTCGAAAAGATACTTTTATCTCATAAACTTTTCTCGATCTACGTCGAAAGTTCAAGAGGTTTCCTTCATCATACTTTTTTAAGGAAGACGGATAAGGAGCCTGTAAGATCAGTAAGGTTCGGGGATAAATCATGCTATAAAAATTTACAGAACCAAGAAATGCTACGCGCGGAGCTTCTGGTTTTTGGGGAATTTAAATTCTAATAAAGCTATGATCTTACTGGGGAGAGGCTGCGAAGTTATTTTTAGAAAGTATCAGTTCCAAGATACTAATCTTGTTATAACCCAAGAAGCATTTCTCTTCGGCTTGGCATTGAGGCCATGGGTTGAGCTGTAACCTACCAAAAACTGATGATAATGTTTGGATATGACTCGCCCCCCGTGGATTGTCATTACGAAAATGTTATCTAAATAATCTGAATCGTTTGGCATATTACCCAAGACCTTTCTCATCAGTCTGCACGAAGGTAGGCACAGAGCAGTTACCAAACCGAAGGCATAGTTCTATATTGCATCAGTTCTTGGGTGTAGGAAAAGCGGTATAGTACTGCTTAGAAGAAGGATCTAACATTACTTGATGATAGGCCTTGCAATATCAATTCAGATAAGAAGGAAGTGTCATAAAATTGTGTAATCGCTATCTATTAAGGGCATAGGCTCAGCATCCCACCGAGTTATAGCATTAAGGCCTCCTGAAGTCCCAATAGCAAGTCTATATGAATGATCCACCTTCTTAACTCATGACTACTGGTGACCACTATGAATATACTGAAGGTTCAATGATTCTTTAGTTTCAATAATTTGTCTTACCTCTTGGTCCAAATGCACCCATAAGTGAACTGGAACTGGTACAATTTCCTGTTTGATAGGATTGTCCGTCACTAAGACCATCTTAAGACACTCGTGAGGTAATGCACCTGGAATAATCATTAAAGACGTCGAAAATTACTCACATTGAAGTAGTTCAAGTCTCTTATGGTCCATCCAAAGATTTCATTAATATTAATATGTTGGTATGCGCGCCGAGTAGTCAAACATCACCAAGTCCATGTATTCTTCATCAATCTAGTTAGAGGTTCCAATTACACACACTTTACATTCTTCAGTGTCTTATCCAAGTCGAGTTATATGGACCTTTCCTTGCTACAAATAATTTATTAGACTTGTATAGCAAAAGAACAGAACTTCATCCCCTACTTTAAAACTTCTTCTGAACTTATGGAATCAATCATAGGTTTGTACAGGTCCATTACAAGCTTAGGTTTTTCGAACTATGTCAAGTCTCCCTGAATTAGATCCTAAGGTCAAGGAGAAATTGTAAGAAGACTGAACCTCAGCAATTTACCTCCTCATTATCCATAAGTCATGAAGTGATGGACAATGGGCCTCTTGCCTAGTCGAGCCATAAGAAGTTCACAAAGGTGAAAACCCCAAAGAGGTATCACTGAAACTTCCTCAGGAAAACAAAGCACAGGGTAGGTAACGATGCCACTCCAGGTTAAGGGAGCAAAGTTCCTTAAAATGGAACTTGAGATCGAATGCTGCGCTCAATCCTCTCCCATTAACAGCTGAGGGATGATAGGTTTGTGGTGAAGAGAGGCTGTCACTCCCAGAAGTTGGTATAGATTGTTTCATAAGTCAGATATGAATTGTGGTTCCCACTGTCAGGGATGGCCCACTCTGGAGATGGACAAAAGGGCTTCAACCACCTCTTAGTATTATTGGTCTTTAAAGTAACGGCTTCAGGTGAAACTCGAAGCATAATCAACTAATGGTAATATAGTATCTATGCCCCCATATGAAATGGAGATAAAGGACCAACCGATTGTCAACAGCTACTCATTCAAACGGTACCATAAGATAGGCATTTTGACCATAAGGTACTCGTCTGGTACCTCGGGAGGAGTACAGTTGGCAAACTTTAACACGGTCTACAAAGGCGTAGTGATACTCTGAGGACATTTTTGGCAAAAAATAGGTATTCCCTAATTTTTATTTAAGGTTGACGATTGCGAAAATGTCCGGCACTGGCAGGTCAAGAAGCCCCATTTTAAGAACAGTTCTCTCCTGCATTGACTTGAACAAACTAAGATGGAATATCCGATCTCATCTGAATTAATTTGAATACTTGACTTGTACAAATACCTTTTTATATATTCAATTATCTGAAAAAGTGTTTTCCTTTGGACACTTCATTTGTATAGGCGGCATTATGGCAAAATCTGAAGAGAAGGGCAATTACGTTGTAACTTGACAAAGGAGTCCTTCGATATAATCTAAGGCATAAGTCAGGGAAAATCAAAGGATGGACATAGAGAAGCCTGCTTTGGTCTGAGCCTTAGTCAAAACATTTATGGGTATCAAGGTGATATCTTCACTTTCATCTAACACTTGAAGCGGTATCCTACTACTCGCTTTCGATAGTCGCATCACTGTTTTTTAATCCCAGCATGAATATCGCGGACATGTCTCTTCTGACCTTTCGAGGGCTTCTCTGACTCTACAGGAAGAGGATCCTGAATACACTTATATCCATCTTTGGTGATGAAAGTTCACCTCAGAAGGAAGAATGGTACACTTTTACTTACCTATTAGTACAGATCAAGAAGTGATGGGAGCTAGTACGGCTTCAGACCCCCCTGTGAAACCCATTTAGAGACCTAAATGTAACAAACGATGGAGAAAAGTGACCCGTGCGGCCAAGTAGCCATGAAAGTATAGCAAGGAATGATGTTTCTTAGGTTAGGGAACAGCTTATCAGAAATGTATATACATGTGCATCCATTGTCTCGTAAAAATGGAGATACATTAAGTCCATTAACTGTTCCTGAACAGAAGGTGCTTGGTCATAACATCCTTTAAAACATCTTCCAACTTAGATTGGACTTCTAGAAAGGACAATCTGGACGTTTTTATGTCCCCTTTAACACCACACAAATGACAACAGGAATAAAAGAAGTCATTTTACTTTCCCATTAAGATGCTTTGATTTCTTAGGTCTGATGAACCCTTGCACTTAGGGTTCGATCCTTTAGGTCCTTATAGGAATTGTGAGCCTCATCATACAGGTCCAGCAGCCCACTAACTTCCTCAGCTTATTCAGGTTAGCGTCTCTGATCTGAATTTCGTATCTGAGGGGAAGCGCTGTCAGGAACTGGTAGAAACCATGAAGTCTCGAAGAGATTTCATAACTGTGATCAATTGCCTAACTCTCTATCCAAAGAGGTCGAACAAATCGAAAGGAGTGTTACCTGGTAACGTTTGAAAGTTCGGCCAGTGCTGTAAGTTGGCTACCTGAAAGCTTTTCTGTAAAATTAGTGGTTTTTTGGTATGCTTAAGATTGGCCGTTCTTCAGTAGGTTATGATGTACATATGATACCTGCTGCAAAGTTGCTAGATATCAAGGCTGTCTACCAGAAAATGCATTCCTAACCTGGTAGCCCAGGTGTCAGCAGGCCATTCACAGAGGTAGCAGTATTATCACACTGAGTAATGTATGAAGTTATGTCTTCCCCCACTGTGAAGGGAGTAAATTAGGTGTGGATATGTGCACTGACTCTACACCTTGGGGGCCCCACGCTGTTCCATTACTCCTTCCTCTAATTGTTTGTTAGTGTAAAAGTTAACTTTTATTCTCTAATTCAAGGAGAGATTTTTTCGAGCTCACGATACCTTTCTCTCTCTATTAACTCCAGCCTCGTCTAGCTCTTTCCTCACGTTTTCTAGCCTTTCCTCACGATCAAGTCTATCATGCTCTTTTTGTCTTTGTGCTCTCTTCTAACTGGCTTTCTGGCTTCTCTTCCAATTCTCTCCTCTCTCACTATTCTCCTCTGTCTTCAAGGTTCTCTTTCTCCATTTTCACGTTCTCTTTCGATTTTTCTCTCTCTCCTTTTCTCTTCTCTTTCGATTCTCCTCTCTCCTTACATCTTCCTTCCCTTTCTAACTGTCTCCTTCTCTCTCAATTCCTCTCTTCAAGGTCTTTCTGGATCTTAGCACTAATGAAAGATTCTAAATTTTTCCTGTTATTCCTAACTTACTCAAACATTCATCCACAAACAGTTATTCCTCCATGCTTGCAAGAATAACTTAAACACAGGGGAAAGAAACGTATTAAAGAAAACGGAGGTATAATTCCTGCTCCGCTCAAACGTAAATAACCATAGGGCTTGATCCCTGCTTCAATTAAACATACATGGTATTAATGAAAACAAAGGTTTCTATCCGGCTCCGAGCAAACAGTAAGTGTAAATGGGGTCACTTGAACCATCCCAATCTTCTCACCAACAAATCAAGAGTGTCCTATCTGACAGTTCCTTGATAATAATATAGAGCTCAGTGAAAGCAGAATTGCCTGGAAAATCTTGGGTCCCTAGGAGTCTAAACCTCAAAGTGTTTCAAGGCTCAAAGTGGCAGAATTAAATATTATATCCTGCCTTGACTTGACTTACAATAAATTGAGACCATATCAATCACCAAATCTTTTAAAATACTCTTACTGTAGTCTACCATAGAGATTGATTACTCATGGCTGGTGGATAACCATCTGTGGTATGACGGCGTTGTAAGTTTCCTATGGAGATTCGAGATTGGAGTTGAAATCTTGATTCAGTAGAGTTGATCCTGGCAAGGTCGCGCACCTGTGAAGGCTTTACTTCACCCTGTAAACAACTTCAGTAAGTATTACTATGGCTTGTCCTCCTCCTCCGGAAAAATTATTGAATAGAAAAAGAACAAAAAATACAGATAAAACATAAACAATTTATTAAATAGAAATTTAAAATATAAAACACTTAAATATGAAATATTAATCCTACATTAAAGAAAATTGAAAAAGAAAAATATGAATGATAAACTTTTAATTCAACGTAATATATAGAAGGGGTGTCTGGTGTTGGGACACAGTGTTGTTGAAATCGTAGCCGTTGCTGATGATGGGGGATGGGGGTCCGCAGGTGTTGGTTACGATCCCCACTGCTAGGTTCTTCACAGTAGATAGAGCCTTGAGTATTTACATCTCCCGATGGTACAGGAAAGCAGGTTCATTACCGCTACAATGAGGTGGGTTACGTCCTGTCAATTTCATACAGGTGCACAGGTAAATAAACCAAATGGGGAAAGTCTCTGGACGTTAGTCCTTCTCATCCGTTTCTCCTCGATGATTTGACAGGCGACCCCTCTGTCTCCAGCTGAAAAGATAAGACATTTTACCACGTGCTTAAGAAATCACTCGCCAAGGTAATTACAATACCCAAAAGATGTGGTGATTATTAGCAACAGTCAACGCTAGAGCAAGGACTGTAAAAAAATGGAAAAAAAAACTATCAAAAAAAAGTTTTTATTAATTGGTCAAAAGTGACGCTTTCAAGCAATAAATCCACAGAGAATACAAGGCAGGCATGTACCTACAGTAGTGTGGGACTGGAGATCGAGTGATTTGCTTTTGACCCCAGAGCCCCACATGTCACCTTTCCGGGGGGGGGAGAGGGAGGGAAGGGATAGTGGATGCTAGACTGGACCTACGTTAACAAGCCTGCTGGCAATCACAAACTATCACTTTTAAGGTGGGGAGAATAAGCCTGAGCTTGACTTAACCCTAACCTTAACAAGTAGCCGGCAATGAAACTATTGTTACTATATACCTCCCTCTCTATTCCTATCTATTGAACTTTTCCTCACAATACTCAATCCAGCACTTGATGATGTTTCAAGAGAGCTGCTGTTGGAACTCACCAAATTTTCCAACCTGAGCCTGGCTGGCAGTGTCCCCAGAGAACAATCAGACCCTTTTCTTTGGAGCCTTATTGGTGTGCCCTCTGGAAAAAGGATGGCAGAATCATGCCCATTGCATGGTAACACCTTCTGTTCGCCTAGTCGCCAGAGATTGCAGCAAGAAGGTGAGTCCCAAGAGGCTGCTCAATGCTGAATACTAACACAGTTCGTTTTGGCGTTCAACAGGGCAGTGAAGCAAAAAAAGCCTGCCCCAGTCACGAGTAAAAATCAAGAAAACAAGTCCGATGATAAAGCCTTTGGTCAAATTGGGACTTTACCCAAGCGCTTTCAACTCAGTCAGAAAGGATGCTGCCTCTCCAAGCAGTTTATAGAAATTCCCTTCCTATATCCCTTCATAGAGCCGTGTTAAAGTGTGACTTCCAAACTATTGTTCGGGGACCATGAAATTGGACTCTTATGAGTGGCGAGCAACAGGGGGACCCTCGTCGCAGCCCTTTCTATTCTGTTTGGTCATCAAGGAAGTCACAGAAGCATTCTCCAGGCGAGCTCAATACTGGTAACCCCAGATGATGGTACCCTCGCTGGCACAAACAGAAAATCTCTCCTAGAAGACTCAGTAAAATTAAAGACATGGAGAAAGCTGGCCTATTCTTTAAACCCCACCAACAGTGGAAATAGTTTCTACCAATCAACAGATGATCCAGAATATTAGCGCCGTTTTACCAGGACATGAGCCATTGATCCAGCAAAGCTGTCTCTTCCTTGGGGCTCCTCTTTGTCCAATGCCATCGATCAGATCCTATAAAAAAAAGTCTCAGACACTCCCGGAACGATGAAAGCAGAATTAAAGAACACCTGAGACACACACGATGCCTTTCTACCAACACACCAGGTGTCTGTCAATCCCCAAAACTAACCTACTTTCTGAGATGCTCCCCAGCCTTCCAGCAGTCCAAAACTCATGGAATATGACTCCTTCCTTAAGACCATTCTAGAAGAGTGTATTGAAGATGAACAGTGGTTGCAAAGCCTCACTTCCGCAGGCATGGAGGCCTAGGAGTACGCAGATCCCCCAGATTGGCTCACCAATTTTTCCTATCGCTCTTCCATTGCATCAAACGAGTTGATAAGACACAATTCTACTTATACCCTCAGTGGCTCAGCAGGAAATAAGACCCTAGCTATGGCCAGTGCCCATCACTGAATGGAGACTCTTGCAGCTCAGCACCAAACCCTAGCGCAGCATTGGCACACAGTCAAGCTGGGATGGCCCGATCGCTGTAAAGGTGCTGCCAACATGCTCATGGCTGCAACATCAGATAGTGGAGATTGCCGTCTCCAGCTGGTGAGCACACCTTACTACCGAGACTTACTCAAACAGTATCCCATATCGGCAATGGAACGCAACTCGACCCTAAGACCCTCAAATTCCAGTGGCTCAGTGCCTGCTACCTCCAATTCTCCCCAGATTATATGTGCATTGCGGCGCAGAGCAAGCATACCGATACGCTCTACAATGGTCATAACTTTCGCAAACCAAGCTGGCAGGAAGAACACAATGAGGTCAACGACCTCATTAAGAGACGCCTTGTTACATAGTCAAGCTCTTAGCTGGGACTATACCTGTGTGTCCACACTGTCTGACACCTACTTTCATCGACAGTGTCGGTGACAGGAGGAGCGGCTGACCACAGGAGGAGTACAAGATAGCAAGTACAAGGGACATAAGCCAACCAGTATCAATTTCCCTCCCAGTGGGATCGGAGACCTTGGGATCATGGGGAAAAATTGCCACATGTTTCCTTAAAGAATTGGGTGACACTTCTGAATCTATTCCTTCGCACCATGTCATTCACCTTATACAAGAAACAGTACCGGGCCTAGACTGAACATTGTGGTAACCGCCACTCGACAACATTCGCCCACTCCGACACTTCAGAGGCACGTACAACACACGTTGTTTTTTTCCTTCCTGTCAGGTATCCCTGAACCATTCAGTACAATCCCGTTATACCTGCCTGCTCCTCTAATTTTTTTGCACAGTCTCATGTGTGGTACTGTTCAAAAGCCTTCTTGCAATCTAAGAAGATGCAATCTACCCATTCCCTCTCTCTCCTGTCATTACTTCTGTTACCTTATCGTAGAACTCAAGTAAATTTTGTGACGACGAATTTCCATCTCTGAAGCCGTGCCTGTCATGTATGAGCCCAATCTTTCGCAATGTGTTTCCACTACATTCTCCTGAATAATCTTTTCCATGATTTTACATACAATACAATCAGTGACTGGGTAGTAGGGTTTGGTATACAGCAACCACCCAGTGAAGTACTTACCGTCCTGCCTGATGACTGTGAAACAGAAACACTTTATTTCTATTATATATTAAGTCAGTGAACGCCTTCCAACTGAAAAAAGAAATTAATGGAAAATACACAAATAGAAATAATCTTGGAAAAAAATGAGAATAATGATTTTTGAGAATTTTACTAAAATTTAAATAAATAAAAAAAAAATGACTTCAGTTTCTTTTAGTTGGGCAGGAGTAGGTATGGCCCTGATAGTTCCACGATGTTATTATTAGGTTATCCTGGACAGATGGTAATCGATGTTTCTGGAATCTCCTACCACTTGATGGAGCACAAGAAAGAATAGTAAGGGCCGGTAGTAGTAAATGATGTTAATTGTATTATTAAACCCACGCTTGCCCATATATCTGGCGTCTAATCCTGGAAGACCACGCCAGGAACAGAGCTGTGTAAATAAGAGAAAATAAAACTGGTTATCCAATCGTCATGATAATTATAACATTTAAGAAAGAAAAAGAATGATAAATGTCAAATCATTACTTGTAACCAGCAAACACTAGAAAAATAACAAACAGAGTTATACTCCTTTGTAGATCAACCTACTGAATAGGAGAAGAGAGGAGGCGAAGTGACTCTCCAAACTTCAACCACACAGTAAGGTCAATATACCAGGAGTAGAGAACTTTAACAAATCGGACAACAGGGAACTAGTTTTGCCCCAGCCCGCCAGAGAGGGGGGGGGGGGTGTGCGCGCGCAACGTAACTCGCTAATGGTCCTGGTTGCCCGAACAACCTTAACCCCACTATACCCAACTTTTCCCTCACAGATTTGTAGACAGCAACACCCAGGGAAGTACTACCGTCCTGCCAGATGACTGTGAAACAGAAACCTGATAAACTGTGTTTGCATGATGGTAGGATTGCTGTTTTCTTTTTCTGTCCATAAAGACGCTAGATAACAGGGATATCTTGCTACTCAAATTCCAACATACACTTTAGTCACACTTCACAACACGCACATTGCATAATATATACATACATCTAGGTTTTTTCTCCCTTTTTTCTAAATAGCTTTGTTCTTCTTATTTCTCTATGTCGCATGTGGGAAGTGAAAAGATCATTTCCTCCGTAAGCCATGCGAGTCGTATGAGCGACTAAATGCCCGGGAGCAATGGCTTCGTAACCCCTTCTCCTGTAGACATTTTTACTAAAAAAGAGTATGAGAAAAACTTTATAAAATTGGGATGCTTAAATGTGCGTGGGATGTAGTGCGGGAAGACAGAGAACAGAGATTGCTGGTGTTATTAATGAAAAGAAGTTGGATGTCCTGGCCGTCTTTCTAAGACGAAACAAAGCTGAAGGGGGTAGGGGAGTTTCAGTGGGGGGAAATAAATGGGATAAATCTGGAGTCATCTGAAGAGTAGAGCAGAAGGAAGGGGTAGCATAAAGTTGAATGATCAGTTATGGAAGAGAAAAGAGAATATGCATGTGTAAATTCAAGAATTATGTGGATTAAAGTAAATGGTTGGATGCGAGAAGTGGGTCATAATAATGCGTTGTATGCTTCCCTGGAAGAAGAGAGGAAAGCAGAGAGAGGATATTTTGGGAGAAGGGGTATTAATAATTGTATAGGAGCCTTTGAACCACGTGAGAGAGTAATATTGGTAGGGGACCTGATGCTAAAGTAGGAGAAACTTTTATAGAGAGGGTTGTGTTAGGTAGAGTATTTGGGTGCCAGGTTAAATGATAATGGTAGGCCCTTTGATTGAACTTTGTAATAGGAAAGGGGTTTAGTTATAGTAATTACATATTTTAAGAAAAAGATTATAAATAAGTATACTAAATATGATTAGGGCGAAAGACAGTAGGTTTGTTTGGATTATGCATTGGTATATAAAAGACTGTTGAGTAGACTTCAATGTACATGTTTATAAGAGGGCCACAAGATATATCAGATTCACCTTTCAAGTTGTACTACAACTGAGAGACAAGGTAATGGATACAAGGAGAATAGAAATATAGCAGGAAGAGAGAGGTGAAAGTTTATAAACTAAAGAGAGGCAGTTAGGGTAAGATATAAACAGCTATTGAGGATAAATGGGCTAATGAGAGCATAGGCAATGGGTCGAAGAGGTATGGGGTAGGTTAAAAATGTAGTGTAGCGTGGTTCAGCGAAGTTTGTGGTTACAGATAGTGGGGGTGCTGGAGGAAGAGGAGCGATTGTAAATGATGATGTAAAGAGAGTAAGTAAGGGAGAAAAAGTTAGCGATAAAGAAGTTTTTACAAAGTAGAAGTGATTCAAGCGGTGAGCTGAGTATATGAGAAAAAAGAGAGGTTAAGAGAGTGGAGAAGTCAATGTAAAAAGAGAGCAAATAGAGAGGGTGAGATGTTATCAACAATTGTTGAAAATGAAGAAAAAGTTTGGAGTGCATTAACAAGTAAGAAAGCCTAGAGAAACAAATGGATTTTCAGTTAAAAATAGGAGAGGAGAGTTATTATAATGGAGAGTTAGAGTATAGGGAAGATGGAGGGAATAATAGTTGAGGATTGTAAAATGTTGATGAAGATAGTAGGAAGCTGTAACCGTGGTATAGGACAAGGAGGAAAAACATCTTGTAGGAGTGAAGGAAGAGCCAGTTGTGAGTGTGGGGGAAGTTCGTGAGGCAGTAGGTAAAAAGAAAAGGGGTAAGGCAGCCGGATAGATGGGATAAAGGATACAATGATAAAAGGCAGGGGGAATATAGTATTTGGAGTGTTGGTGCAATTAATTAATACAATGTATGGAAGAGGTAAGTACCTAGGGATTGGCATAGAGCATGCATAGTTCCCTTTGTATAATTAAAGGCACAGTGAAAAAGATAGTGCAAAAATTATAGGGGATAAGTCTGCTGATTATACCTAGTAAAGAAGTATGTAGAGTTATTTTGAAAGAATAAGAGTAAGACGGAGAATAGGATAGGCAGATGAACAAGGAGGCTCTTTAGGAAAGGTAGGGTGTGGTGTGGACCAGGTGTGTACAGTGCAAACATATCAGTGAACAGTATTTAGATAGCTAGCTAAAGAGGTCTTTGTGGCATTTATGGATTGGAAAAGGCGTATGAACAGGGTGGATAGGGGGCAATGTGGAAGATGTTGCAAATTGTAATGTGTGAGGATGTAGGTTACAGAAAGCATTGAAGAGTTTTTACGAGGATAGTGAGGCCTCAGATAGAGTAGTAGGAAAGAGGGAAATTTTTTTCCCAGTAAAATTAGGCCTTAGACAAGGATGTGTGTTGTCACCGGTTGTTTAATAAATTTATAGATGGGGTTGTAAGAGAAGTAAATGCGAGGTCCTTGGCAAGAGGCGTGGAGTTAAAGAAAAGAATCACACACAAAGGGGAGTTGGGACAGCGTGCTCGTTGTGCTGATGACATACACTGTGCTCTTTGGAGATTTCAGAAGAGAATTGCAGAGATTGGTGGATGAATTTGTAGGGTGTGCAAAAGAAGAAAATTAAAGTGAATACAGGAAAGAGGTTAAGGATATGAGGCAACAAAAAATTTAGGCTTCACAGTGTTAGTCTTCTCCTTCATCACAGTGTTATTCCCGCTTCATCACAGTGTTAGTCTCCACTTCAACATGTTATTCTCGCTTCATAGTGTTAGTCTCCGCTTTCACAGTGTTTATCTTCACTGTCACAGATGTTAGTCTCTCCGCTTCATATGTTATCTTCCTCCGCTCACATGTTAGTCCTCTTCCGCTTCAACAGTGTTAGTCCTCCACTTTCATCACAGTGTTAATCCTCCGCTTCATAGGGTTAGTCGTCCGCTTCAACAGTGTTAGACTCCGCTCCACAGTGTTAGTCCTCCGCTTCCACAGAGATTAGTCTCCACTTTCACAGTGTCAGTCTCTTTTCGCTTCATAGTGTTGTCTCCCGCTTCCCAGAGGTTTTAGTCCTCACTCGCTTCACATGAGTTAGTCTCCCGCTTCAACAGTGTTAGTCTTCCGCTTCGCAGTGTTATCGCTCCGCTTCATTCAACCCTCCGTTTCCCTTGCTCACAATGGTACTGATAATCCTCCAGTCGTAGCGGAAAGTGTGGTGAACCAGGTTTATATCATAAAATGGTGCTCCTCGCGTCGAAGTAGTGAAGCTTAACGACACCAGGGAACAGCGTAACTTTTGTAAAGGAAAGAAAATAATAGGGAGAAGGATAGGAGCAATCTCTCGGCATACACTAAAGATAAATATTTTAATTTGAGAAAATAATCTCATATCCCTGAATAATTTTTTGAGTCCTTGAGCATCCTTAGCTAGGCTCGGTTCTGTAATTGACAGATCGAACCTGAGCAGCACTTGGTTTTCACGAGCATTTGAAATGATCAAAAATGATAGGAATTCCCTGCTAGCCTTTTAGGATGACGACATCCCTCATATTATAACAGTAATATCAACATATATTCAAGTATACCCAGACAAATACAGACAAAATTTGAAGTTAAACAGACATCATCCCTGAGTAATATTGTGGTAAATGGTTTATTACGCCTACAGTCAGAAAGTTTCCTATATGTGTTACCAGGGTAAATGGAGTCCTCAATTTAATCGACTTGGAGCAATTAACTTTACTGACAACTTCTTTAGTTGGTTGGATCGAGGTAAAGTATTCGTTCCTGGAGGCAGCAAAGTCGCAGACACTTGAAGCCAACTGGTACTGTGATGAGAGGATGTTTTAAAGTGACATTTTCCAGTGGTGATAAAGGTCAACGGAGAAGAACAACTGTAAGTGTATGAGGAGGGAAGCTGTGAGTGAGCCAAGACACTCGAAGACATGCGAAATATACACAATACACTGATTCTCTGGCTGAAGAGACTCGAACAACGAACCTTAGGACAAGGTACTTAGGTACAAGGTATATTACAGCATGCTCTCGCGAATTCCTTGCATTGATCAAAATTCTAGTAAGGCCTGATGCAGCCATGGGATGAATGAAAACTGTATAGCCTTCTCCCTGAAAGCTGGCTTGCCTTGGAATCAAACGTGAGCGGATTCTACACCCAAGGTATTGTCCAGTGTGGGTTAGATTGGTAAAGCCGCTGCGTACCTAGATCCTCAAGGTTCGGTAGTTTCGAGTCTCCTCAGCCAGAAGATGCAATGTGTTTGTGTGTATATTTCGCATGCTCTCAGCGAATTCCTTTCATATATATATATATATGGAGCCGCTGGAGCGTGGAGTGAGGGAGCCAGTGTGAGGCGTTGGTTGCTCCATACATTCTGTGTGTTCGATACCAAGAACCAACAAGGTATTAACGCGAGGGCCAGTTTATCCGGCAGACATCATCGTGAGTATCCACCTGGAGATCACAGGTTGTGACAATCACTCTGCATCAGACCGTTCTCTTCTGTATCAGTGAAGAGTGCAGTGTGCATGTTGGGATTTGGGTAGGAGTAGCGGTGGTGAGGGGATTCCTGGCAGTGGAGGTGTGGAGGAGTTTTGAATTACATCTGTTACCGCCGGGGGTCGTGGGGTTGGGAGAGGAAGTGGCCGCCCACGAACACGGTCATTGGATGGTGAACAAAGAATCAACCGCGTTAATAGTGATTGAGCATGGGGTCTTACCATTTTTTTTTTGCCCTTTGGGTATAAGCTTTCCTCGCCCCCCTGCACTTAGGGGCTACTTTTTTCTATCATTTCATTTACTTCTTTCCATCTTTTTCTCTTTCCCACTGCACTTATGCAAAAAACTTCTCTTTTTCTATGTAGCCCCCTTTTTTTTGGGTTTGGTTTCTCTTTTTTGTTCTCCGCTGCTGCATTCTCCACTGTTAACTTCAAGATTTTTAAAAATCGGGACATCATGATCATACCCCAAAGGGGGGTCTTTCAGGGGTGTACCCCTTAGTTGAACTTTTAAAGGGTGAATATAAGATCCACCCTTTTGCTGCAACACCCTTTCCCTTTCTTTTTGGTTGTATCCCAAATATGTTGATGATAAGTTCTCCAATACATTCCAACATCGTAGCCCTCCTTTTTTCTGGTCCCCCATGGGCTCTGGGTTTTCCTCAATCTTTTTATGATTGAAATCCCCATTTAAGCAATTTTGTCCTCCCCAACAGCCCTCCTGCCACTTCAGCTGGGTTTACCCACCATTGCCCATTGTGCACATCATACTCTTCTCTTGTTCTCCTGCTTTTAAGGGGTGGGTTATACACCTGCTATCATCCCCTTTTTGACCACCAGTCGAAGGGGTTACACAATGAAGTCGTTGTTTCCCTTCTTTCCATTCCTCCCTCTTCCAAAACTCCACTGTTTTTTTATGGCAATGCTATCCCCCCCCCCCTTTTTTCTCTGTGTTTTTCCCCTCATAATTGATACCCCAGGTGGAAAAATTTGCATCTGTTATCTCCCTGTAAGTTTTGCCCTCTTTAGTGCTATGATGTCAGGGAGCACAATGATGCGTTCTGGCCCCTTCACTTTTATTTTTTATTCCATTACATGGGTGTCCCATATTTTAATTTCCCTTTTCCCTTACTGTATTTTAATTTTAAGAGGAAGGACAGGGCGGGAGGGGGGGGCAGGGCCAATTTTTTATGGTTGGCTGCTGTGATTGTAAAAAAGTGCGGGGGGGGGGTGGTGGCTATGGAGTGGGGTTCGTTTCGTTTACTGTGTTTGGTTGTATTGGGGGCGGGGTTTTAAAGAGGTTTTGAAAGCATTGTTTTTGATGTTCCCCCAAAGGCTAGTTTTCCTGTCTGTTTTTCCCCACCCGTCTCTTTTTTTCCTTCCACTTTTTTGTTTTGCCTCATTTTCAGTTTTTCCCCTTTTCCCTTTTCGTGTTCTGTTCGATTTAGGAACACTTTTTGTAATCGGAGAGTTCTTTAACAGGGGTTTTTTCTGTTGTAGTATCCATTCTTACCAACATCTGCTTGAATGTCAATCTATTGATGATTTTTTTCCCTCGAATACCCCCCAAGTCTGTGAAAATTTTCTACCTGAGAATGTCCCTCTCTCCTTTATTGCAATTTTGTTCTTAATCCCTGTTTTCTCCCAAAGCTTTCCCCTTTTATCAAGGCTGCCCTTCAGCCTCCTGAAGCCCAGAAAAATTATTGACTTCTCCCTCTCCTCTTCCCCTTTTTATCCCCTGTATCTCTGGATCTGATTTAAACATCTCCTTTGTTATTTCCCTAACACTCCCAGACACCATATGGGCCCGATATTACGCTGCCTCTGATGTTCCCAATTTAGTAAACTTGCTCCTTTCGGACCTAATCTTTAATCCCGCTTCAGCACATCCATTTCTTCCTCCCAAACTCTTACTTTGACTCAGCTACTACTGCTCGTATTCCCATTCTTTATCTTGCAGATATTTCCCTAACATGTTTATTTCAAAACTCGATTAACCTTTTCTCCCCTTCTTGTTCCATTTTTTCTTGAGCCTTTTTACCCCTTCTTCCTCTTCCGACCACCATCATCAGTTCCCCCGCCTTTATGTCCTCCCCTTTTTAAGCCCATTTTGTTTTTTCCTTTGGGATGTTTAGCTGCTTCGCTTATCGAAAAATTTTGGTGGTAGGGGATTTATTAGCTAATGTTTAGGTAAGGTTTGTGTGTGTGTGTGTGGGGTGTGTTGGTGTGTGGTGTGTGTGTGTGTGTTTTTGTGGTGTTGGTATGTGTGTGTATGGTAGTGTATGTGAGTTTTATGTGTATGTTATGTACGTGTGTGTGTGTATGTGTATGTGTGTGTGTGTATGGGTGTGTAGTGTGTGCCGTGTGCGTGCTACTCTTTAAAGATTAAAGTTTTTTTCACAATCAATTCCATATAATATACCTAATATATCTATATAAATTTACTGTGTACACTTGTGTTTTTTGTGATTTTTACTAGTTTGTTGTTGTTTTTTTGTTGGTTCACCGGACCTCCCAGCCCGGATCTTTGTTGTTTTTGGTTCCCCTACCTCCCGGGGCCCCAACTTTGTTGTGTTGGTTCCCGTACTCTCCCAACCCGGATCTTGTTGTTCTTGGTTCAACCCGGGGCTCTCCCGTAAAGATCTTTGTTTTTGTTGGGGTTTACCGGTACCTCCCGTCCCGGTCTTGTTGTTTTTGGTTCACCGGGACCCCCGGGCCCCCTCTTGTTGTTTTTGGTTTTTACCGGACTCTCCCCTCCCGGACTGTTGTTCTTGTTTCCCGGGGCTCCCCCCCGGCCCCGGGTCTTTGTTGTTTTTGGTTTTTACCGGCACTTTTCCCATCCCGGGTCTTGTTGTTCTTGGTTCACCCGGGAATCCCCCCGGCCCAGATCTTTGTTGGGTTTTTTGGTTTTTACTGGTACTCTCCCCCCGGGATCTTTGTTTTTGTTTGGGGGGGTTTTCCACCCTTTTTCTCCCTGGCCCCGGGTCTTTGTTTTTTTGTTTTTTTCCCGGTACTCTCCCCCCCGGGTTTTGTTGTTTTTTGATTCCCCCGGTACTCTTTCCCCCCCCAGTCTTTGTTTTTGTTGGTTCACCGGTACCTCCCCCCAAATCTTTTTTTGTTGTTGGTTCACTGGTACTCTCCCGGCCTGGATCTTTTGGGGTTTTTGTTTTGGGTTTACTGGTACTCCCCCCCCCTGGATCTTTGGGGGTTCTTGGTTCCTGGTTTCTCTCCATTCCCGGAAACTTTGTTGTTGTTGGTTTTTCCGGTACTCTCCCCCGGCCCCTCTTTGTTTTTTTTGTTGGGGTTTCACTGGTACTCCCCCCGGGCCCGGATCCCTTTTTTTTGTTGGTTCACCCCGGTTACCTCCCGGCCCGGGTCTTTGTTGTTGTTTTGGGTTTACGGTACTCTCCCGGCCCCGATCTTTGTTTTGTTGGTTCCCGGTACCCCCTCCCGGCCCCAGATTTTTTTGTTGTTGTTGGGTTTTACTGGGGACTCTTTCCCCCCCAGATTTTTTGTTTTTTGTTGGTTTTAAAGGGGATTCTCCCGCCCCCATCTTTTTTTGTTCTTGGGTTTACCGGTACTTCCCCCCGGCCCCGACCTTTGTTGTTCTTGGTTCACTGGGAATCCCCCCCGGCCCGGGAAATTTGTTTTTTTGTTTGGTTCAAACCCGTACTCCCTTTTCCCCGGGCCGGGGTCTTTGTTTTGTTGGTTTTACCCGGGACTCTCCAGGGGCCCCGGGTCTTTGGGGTTGTTGGTTTTACCCGTACTATCCCCGGCCCCCGGAAATTTTTGTTGTTTTGGGTTTACCGGGGACTCTCCCATCCCGGGTTTTTGTTGTTTTTTTGGTTTCCCCCAGTAATTCCCGTCCCGGGGTCTTTGTTTTTTCTTGGTTCACCGGTACTCTCCCGTCCCCCGGGGCTTTGTTGTTTTGGTTCAAACCGGGACTCCCCGTCCCCCGGGTCTTTTTGTTCTTGGGGTTTACCGGTTACCCCCCCCGGGGCCCGGGTCTTTTTTTGTTGTTTTGGGTTTACTGGGGACTCTCCCGGGCCCGGGGTTTTTTGTTGTTGGGTTTAAACCTTACTCTCCCCGGGCCCGGGTCTTTTTTGTTGTTTTGGGTTCCCCCCGGTTTCTCCCTGGCCCGGATCTTTGTTTTTTTCTTGGTTCACCGGTTTCCCCTCCCGGCCTGGATCTTTGTTGTTTTTTTGGGTTTACCGGAACCCCACCCGTCCCGGGGCTTGTTGTTTATTGTTCCCCCCGGGATCTCCCCGGGCCCGGGGTCCCTTTTTTGTTGTTGGTTCAACCCGGGACTCCCCCGTCCCGGATTTGTTGTTCTTGGTTTATCCGGGACTCCCCCCCGGGCCCCTAAACCCCTTTTTTGTTGTTTTGGGTTTACCGGTAATCTCCCATCCCGGATTTTTGTTGTTGGTTTACCGGTACTCTTTCCCCCCCAGATCTTTGTTTTTTCTTTGGTTTCCCCCCGGGACTCTTCCCCCTAACGGGTCTTTGTTTTTTGGTTTTACCGGGACTCTCCCCCCTCCCGGATCTTGTTGTTCTTGGTTTTACCGGTACCTCCCGGCCCCAATCTTTTTGTTGTTGGGTTTACCGGTACTCTCCCCCTTTCCCTAAACTTGTTTTTTTGTTTGGTTCACCGGTACCTCCCGGCCCGGGTCCTTTTTTTGTTTTTTTGGGGTTTACCGGTTTCTCTCCCGTCCTGGGGTCTTGTTGTTCTTGGTTTTACCCCGGGACTCCCCCCGGGCCCCCTTTTTGTTTGGGGGGTTTAAACCGGGAAACCCTCCCGGCCCGGATCTTTTTTTTGTTTTTTGGTTTTATTTGGGAAATCCCCCCGGCCCGGATCTTTTTTTTTGGTTTTTTGGTTCACCCGTACTCCTTTCCCCTCCCAGATCTCCGTTGTTTTTTGGTTTTACCGGCACTTCCTGGCTCGGATTCTTTTTGTTGGTTCACTGGTACTCTCCCTCCCGGGTTCTTTTTGTTTTGGTTTCCCCCGGTACTCCCTGGCCCCCGGGTCCCTTTTTTTGTTGTTGGTTGACCGGTTTCCCCTCCCATCCCCGGGTCTTTTTTTTCTTTGGTTCACCGGTACTCCCCCCCCCGGATCTTTGTTTTTGTTGGTTAAAAACCCGGGACCTCCCGTCCCGGAAACCCTTTTTTGTTCTTGGGTTTACCCGGGACTCTCCCCGGGCCGGGTCTTTGTTTTTTGTTGGTTCACGGTACTCTCCCCGGGCCCCGGGAAACTTTTTGGTTTTTTTGTTTGGGTTTTTTCCGGGACTTTTAAAACCCTCCCGGAAAACTTGGTTTTTTCCCTTTGGGTTTACCGGTACCCCCCCCCGCCCCAGGAAACTTTGTTTTTTTGTTTTGGTTTTATGGTACTCCCCCCCGGCCCGGTTTTTTTGTTGTTGTTGGTTCACCCGGGACTCTTTCCCCGGGCCCGGAAAATTTGTTGTTTTTGGTTCAAACCCGGGACCCCCCTCCCCGGGCCCCCTTTTTTGTTGTTGTTGGTTTTAACGGTACTCTCCCCGGCCCCGGAAACTTTTTTGGGTTTTTTCTGGTACCCTCCCCTCCCGGCCTGGGAAAAACTTTGGGGTTGGGGTTTTGGGGGGGGGTTTATGGGGGAAAAAACCTTCCCCCTTTTCCCGGGGGCTTTGTTGTTTGTTGGCCCCCATACTCTCCCAGGGCCCGGGCCCCCCTTTTTTTGGTTCACCGGGACCTTTCCATCCCCCAATTTTTTGTTGTTGTTGGGTCACTGGTACTCCCCCCCCCCCCCGGATCTTTTTTTTTTTTTTATTTTTTTTTGGGGCACCGGTACTTTTCCCAGCCCGGATTTTTTTTTTTGTTGGTTTTACCGGAAATCTCCCGTCCCCCGGGAAATTGTTGTTCTTGGGTTTACCGGGACTCCCTCGGCCCCGAATTTTTTGTTGTTGTTGGTTTACTGGTACTCTCCCGGCCCCCCTATCTTTGTTGTTGTTTTGGTTTTACCAGTAAATCTCCCGGCCCGGAAACTTTGTTGTTTTTGGGTTTTTAACGGGGACTCTCGCCCGGGCCCCGG
This sequence comes from Cherax quadricarinatus, assembly GCF_026875155.1. Taxonomy (NCBI): domain Eukaryota; kingdom Metazoa; phylum Arthropoda; class Malacostraca; order Decapoda; family Parastacidae; genus Cherax; species Cherax quadricarinatus. Next base: position 24,362,793 of record NC_069465.1, on the reverse strand, counting down.
GTCTTTGGGTTTTTTGTAGGGTTTCCCGGTACCTTTTCCCCCGGCCCCCGGGTCTTTGTTGTTGTTAGTTCACCGGGAACCCCCTTTCCCCTCCCAGTTTTTTTCTTGTTCTTGGTTTACCGGCAAAACCCCCCGGCCCGGTTTTTTGTTGTTGGTTCACTGGTACTCTCCCGGGCCCGGAATTTTTTTGTTCTTTGGGTTTACCGGTACCCCCCCTGGCCCGGATCTTTGTTGGGTTTTTTGGTTTTACCGGTCCCCTCCCTCCCGGGTTCTTGTTTTTCCCTTGGGTTTTACCGGGTTTTCTCTCCCGGGCCCCGGGTCTTTGTTGTTGTTTTGGTTTAACCCGGACTCTCCCCCCCGGGTCTTGTTTTTTTTTGGTTCACCGGGATTCCCCCGGGCCCCAAACTTTGGGTTTTTGTTTTGGGTTAAATGGGGCTCTCCCGGGGCCGGATCCCTTTTTTGTTGTTGGTTCCCCGGTACTCTCCATTCCCCGGTCTTGTTGTTCCCCTTTGGTTTTTACCCGGGACTCTCCCGGCCCAGATCCCCTTTGTTGTTTTTTTGGTTTACTGGTCTCTCCCCGGCCCGGACTTTGTTGTTTTTGGTTTTTACCGGTACTCTCCCTTCCCGGATCTTTTTTGTTGTTTGGGTTTACGGTTTCTCTCCCCCCCCCGGGTTTTTTGTTTTTTTGTTTTGGTTTTAAAGGTTTTTCCCCCCCCGGGCCCGGGGCTTTGTTGTTTTTTGGTTTTACGGTTCTCTCCCCGGCCCGGGGTCTTTGTTGTTTTTTTGGTTAAATGGGACTTCCCATTCCCGGGGCTTTGTTTTTTGTTGGGTTCCCCCGGTACTCCCCGGGCCCGGGTCCTTTTTTTGTTGCTGGTTCCCCCGGTACTCTGCCATCCCGGATCTTTTGTTGTTTTGGTTCACTGGTACTCTCCCGGCCCCGGATCTTTGTTTTTTTCTTGGGTCACCGGTACTTCCCAGCCCGGATTTTTTTTTGTTTTTGGTTCACCCGGGACTCTCCCGTCCCGGAACTTTTTGTTTCCCTTTGGGGGTTTACCCTTTCTCCTCGGGCCCCGATCTTTTTTGTTGGTTTTGGTTTTTATGGTTTCTCTCCCGGGCCCCTATCTTTGTTGTTGTTTGGTTCACCGTACTCTCCCCGGCCCCCCTCTTTTTTTTGTTGTTGGGTTTTACCCCGGGACTCCCCGCCCGGGCCCCGGGTCTTTTTTGTTGTTGGTTCCCATTACTCTCCCGGGGCCCGATTTTGTTGTTGTTAGTTCCCCCGGTACCCTCCCGGCCCGGGGTCTTTGTTTTTGGGTTCCCCCGGTTTCTTCCCCCCCCCGGATCTTTTGTTGGGTTTGGTTCAAACCCGGGACTCCCCCCCATCCCGAAATTTTTTTTTTTGTTGTTTTTGGTTTTACCAGTACCCCTCCCCCCCGGATCAATTTTTGTTTTTTGGTTTTACCCCCGGGAAATCTCCCCGGGCCCCGGACCTTTGGGTTTTTGTTGGGTTTACCGGTACTCCCCCCGGCCCCGGGTCTTTGTTTTTTTGGTTCCCCCGGTTAAATTACCCTCCCCGGGTCTTTTTGTTTTTGGTTCAAAACCCTTTCTCTCCCGGCCCAGATCTTTTTTTGTTGTTGGTTACTGGTTTCTCTCCCTTCCCCGGGTCTTTTTTTTCTTGGTTCCCGGTACCCCCACTCCGGCCCGGATCTTTTTTTGTTGGTTTTAAAAGGTTTCCCTCCCGGCCCGGGGTCTTCGTTTTTTGTTTGGTTTTACTTGTACTCTCCCGGCCCGGAAACTTTTTTTTGTTGGGTTGGTTTTACAGGTACTTCCCCCCCAACCCAGATTTTTTGTTTTTTCTTGGTTTTACCGGTTTCTCTCCCGGCCCCGGGTCTTTGTTTTTGTTGGTTCACCGGTACCTTTCCCTCCCCGGGTTTGTTGTTCCCTTTGGGTTTACCGGTTTCTTCCCCGGTCCGGATCTTTGTTGTTGTTGGGTTTATGGGACTCTCCCGGCCCCGGGTCTTTGTTTTTTTTTGGTTACCGGACTTACCATCCCCGGGTTTTTGTTTGTTTTTTGGGTTTAAACCCGGGACTCTCCCCGGGCCCCGCTTTTTTTGTTGTTGGGGTTTACCGTACCTCCCCGGGCCCGGGGAAATTTTTTTGTTGTTGGTTTTTCCCCGGGAAATCTCCCGGTTTCCCGGGTTTTTGTTTTTGTTTTTCACCCGGTACTCTCCCCGGGCCCCGGGTCTTTGTTGTTGTTTGGTTCCCGGTAAATCTCCCGGGGCCCCTCTTTTTTTGTTGGGTTTTTTCCCCCTGGTTTCTCTCCTGGGGCCCGGTCTTTGTTTTTGTTGGTTTAAACCCTTTCTCTCCCCCCGGCCCGGGTCTTTGTTTTTTGTTGGTTTTACTGGTACCCTCCCGGCCCCGGATCTTTGCTGTTTTTTTGGTTCACTGGTAAATTCCAAATTTCCCGGGCTTTTTTTGTTTTTCCCCTTTTCTCACAGGCCGGATCTTTGGGTTTTTTGTTGGGGTTTACTGGTACTCCCCCCACCCCCGGGTCTTTTGGGTTTTTGTTGGTTTACTTGGGGAATCCCCCCATCCCCCGGGTCCTTTGGGTTTCTGTTGGTTTTACCGGTTTCCTTCCCATCCCGGATATTGTTGTTTTTTTGGGCACCCGGGAAATCTCCCCGCCCGGGGTCTTTGTTTTGTTTGGGTTTACTGGGACTCTTTCCCGGGCCCCGGGAAATTGTTGTTCCCTTTGGGTTTACCCCGGGGGACTCTTTTCGGCCCAGATCTTTTTTTGTCCCTTGGTTCCCCCAGTACTCTCCCGGGCCCCGGTTTTTTGTTGTTGTTGGTTTACCCGGGACTCTCCCGGCCCGGAAACTTTTTTGGGTTTTTGGTTCACCGGTCTTCCCCCGGGCCCCCGATCTTTGTTGTTGTTTGGTTTACTGGTACCTCCCGGGGCCCCGGGCCCTTTGTTTTTTTGTTGGTTTACCGGGACCCTCCCCCCGGATTTTTTGTTTTTTGTTGGTTCCCCCGGTACTCCCCCCATCCCGGGGTTTTTGTTTTTGTTTTGGTTTACCCGTACTCTCCCTTTCCCGGGTCTTTTTGTTGTTTTGGGTTTACCGGTCCCCCTCCCATCCCCGGGTTTTTGGGTTTTTTGTTGGGGGTTCACCAGTACCCCCCTCCGTTTTCCCGGTCTTTTTTGTTTTGGGTTTACTGGAAAACTCCCCGTCCCGGGGTGTTGTTGTTCTTGGTTTTTACCGGGACTTCCCGGAAAGGGTCTTTGTTGTTTTTTGGTTCAAACCCGGGACTCTTTCCCGGGCCCCGGATATTGTTGTTCTTGGTTTCCCCCGGGGCCTCCCGTAACGGATCCCTTTTTTGTTTTTTGGTTCACCCCGGGAAATCTCCCAAACCCCCCTTCCCTTTTTTGTTCTTGGGTTTACCGGTTTCCTTCCCCCCATCCCGGATCCCTTTTTTTTGTTTTGGGGTTTCACCGGGACTCTCCCCGGGCCCCGGGTTTTTTTTGTTTTTGGTTTTACCGGGACTCTCCCTCCCCCCGGGTTTTTTTTGTTGTTTTTTGGTTCACCCGACTCTCCCCCCCCGGGTCCCTTTGTTTTTTCTTGGGGTTCCCCCGGGGCTCCCCCCCGGCCCCGGATTTTTTGTTGTTTTTGGTTTTACTGGGACTCCCCCCGGCCTGGATCTTTGTTTTTTTTTGGTTCACCGGCACTTTTTCCCCCCCCCCCGGGTTTTTTGTTGTTTTGGTTTCCCCCGGCAAATATCCCGGGCCCGGATCTTTTTTTGTTGTTGGTTCACTGGTACTCTCCCCCCCCTGGATCTTTGTTGTTTCCCTTTGGTTTCCCCCCGATACTCTCCCCATCCCGGATCCTTTGGGTTTTTGTTTTGGGTTTACTGGTACCCCGCCCCGGGGGATTTTTTGGGGGTTTTTTGGTTTTCTGGGAATCTCCCGGCCTGGATCCCTTTTTTTGTTTCCCTTTTTTCATTGGGAAATCTCCCTCACGGGTCTTTGTTTTGTTTTTGTTTACTGGTATCTCCCGGCCCGGATCTTTTTTGTTGTTGGTTTTACCCGGGGGCTCTCCCGGGCCCGGATATTTGTTGTTTCCCTTTGGGTTTACCGGGAAATCTCCCGGCCCCGGGGTCCCTTTTTTGTTCTTGGGTTTTACCAAACTCTCCCCGCCCCGGTTTTTTGTTGTTTTTTGGTTTTCCCGGTACTCTCCCCGGCCCCGGATCTTTGTTGTTTTTTGGGTTCCCCGGTACTCACCCGGCCCCGGGTTTTTTTTTGTTGGTTCCCGGTAAATTTTCCCCTTCCGGCCTTTGTTGTTTTTTGGTTCTCGGTTTCTCTCCCGGTCCGGAATTTTTGTTGTTTTTTGGTTTTACCGGTTTTTCTCCCCGCCGGGGTCCTTTTGTTCTTGTTTGGGGTTTACCCGGGACTTTTCCCCCTCCCCCGGGTATTGTTGTTCTTGGTTTTACCGGTTTCTCTCCCCCCCCGGATCTTTTTTTGTTCTTGGTTCACCCGGACTTCCCCCCCTCCCAAAATATTTGGGTTTTTGGGTTTACCGGTAAATCTCCCTTTAACCCGGGTCTTTGTTGTTGTTTTGGGTTTTCCCGGGGACTCCCCCCGGCCCGGATCTTTGTTGTTGTTTTTTTTTACTGGTACCTCCCATAACGATCTTTGTTGTTTTTTGGTTCAAACCGGGAAATCCCCCCGCCCGGATCTTTGTTGTTGTTGGTTTTACCGTACTCCCCCCATAACCCATCTTTTTTTGTTGTTGGTTCACCGGGACTCTCCCCCGGGCCCCGGGTCTTTTTTTGTTGTTGGTTTACTGCTACTCCCCCAGGCCCGGAATTTTTTGTTTGGTTTGTTGGTTCCCCCTGGTATCTCCCCGCCCGGTGTTTTTTGTTCTTGGTTTTACCCGGGGGAAATTTCCCGGGCCCCTTTTGTTGTTTTTGGGTTTACCGGGACTCTTTTCCCCTAACGGATCTTTGTTGTTGTTGGTTCACCGGTCCTCCCCGGCCCACATCTTTGTTGTTGTTGGTTCAAAATGGGTACTCTCCCGGCCCCCGGGTTTTTTTTGTTGTTGTTGGGGGACCGGTTTCCTCCCATCCCGGATCTTGTTTTCATGGTTTTACCGGTACTCTCCCGGGCCCCGGGTCTTTTTTGTTTTTTGGGGCCACCCCCGGGACTCACCCCTTCCCCGGGTCTTTTTTTTTCTTGGGTTTACCGGGACTCCCCCGGGCCCCTTTTCTTTTTTGTTGTTGGTTTACTGGGAAATCCCCGGGCCCCGGGCCTTTGGGTTTTTTCTTGGTTTACCCCCACTCCCACCATCCCGGATTTTGTTGTTTTTTGGGTTTTACCGGTACTCTCCGGGGCCCCAAACTTTGTTTTTTTTGGTTCACTTTTTATCTCCCGGCCCGGGTTTTTTGTTTTTTGTTTTTGGGTTTACCCGGGACTTTTCCCGGCCCGGAACTTTATTTGTTGGTTTTACCGGGACTCTCCCGGCCCCGGGTCTCTGTTGTTGTTGGGGTTCCCCCGGTAAATCCCCCCGGCCCCGGGTTTTTTGGGGGGGGGTTCAAAACCCCCACTCTCCCCCCGGGGAAACTTTGTTGGGTGTTGGTTTTACTGGTAAATCTCCCGGCCTGGGTTTTTTTTGTTGTTTTGGTTTTACTGGGGACTCTCCCGGCCCCGGTCCCTTTTTTGTTTTTTTGGTTCACCGGGACCTCCCGGCCCCCCGGGTCTTTTTTGGGTTTTTGGTTTACCGGGACTCTCCCGGTCCTTTTTCTTTTTTGTTGTTGGTTCACTGGTAATCTCCCGGGCCCCGGAAACCCTTTTTTGTTCTTTGGGTTTACCGGGACTCTACCATCCCGGATTTTGTTGGGTTTTTGGTTTTACCGGGGGACTCTCCCGGGGCCCCGACCCCTTTGGGTTTTTTGGGTTTTTTTTACTTGTACTCTTTCCCCGGGCCCCGGAAACTTTTTTTGTTTTTTGGTTACCCGTACTCCCCCCGGCCCGGGGGTTTTTTTGTTGTTCTTTGGTTTTACTGGTTTCTTCTCCCGGCCTGGATCTTTTTTTTTGTTTGGGTTTACTGGTACCCCCCGGGCCCGGGGTCTTTGTTTTTCTTGGTCACCGGCATCCTTTCCCGGGCCCCGGGTCTTTTTTGTTTTGGGTTTAAACCGGCACTATCCCGGCCCGGATCTTTCTTGTTGTTGGTTTTACTGGGACTCCCCCCCGGGCCCGGATCTTTGTTGTTTTGGTTTTACCCATACCTTACATCCCGGGGTCTTTGTTGTTGGTTTTTTTCCCCTGGTACTTTTGCCGGCCTGGATTTTTTTGTTGTTGTTTTGTTCTCTGGTTTTTCTCCCGGCCTGGATCTTTGTTTTTTCTTTTGGGTTTACTGGTACTCTCCCATCCAAAGGATCTTTGTTGTTTTTTGGTTTACTGGTACTCTTTTTGGCCTGGGGGTCTTTGTTTTTGTTGGTTCCCGGTTTCTTTTCCCCGGGCCCGGATTTTTTGGGGGGTTCTTGGTTCAAACCGGGACTCTCCCGGCGCGGTCTTTGTTTTCCCCTTGGGGGACCAGTACTCTCCCACCCCGGGTTTCCCTTTTTTGTTGTTGGTTTTACTGGTTTCCCCCCCGGCCTGGATCTTTGTTGTTTTGGTTCCCTGGTACTCACCCGGCCGGATTTTGTTGTTGGTTCACCGGGAAATTTTCCCTTCCGGGGCCTTTGTTTTTGTTGGTTTTCTGGTACTCTCCCGGTCCGGATCTTTGTTGTTGTTGGTTCACCCCGGGATCTCCCCCGCCCGGATCCTTTTTTTCTTGTTTTGGGTTTACCGGTAATCTCCCATCCCGGATATTTTTGTTCTTGGTTTACCGGTTTCTCCCCCCCATCCGGGTTCTTTTTTTTTTTCTTGGGGTTTACTGGTACTCTCCCCGGGGGGGGCCCGATATTGTTTTTTTCTTTTGGGTTTACCCCGGTTTCTCTCCCATAACGGATCCTTTTTTTGTTTTGGTTTTACAGGTACTCTCCGGCCCGGATCTTTTTTTGTTGTTGGTTCACTGGAATCTCCCATAACGGAAACTTTGTTTTTGTTTTGGGCACCGGGACTCTCCCGGGCCCGGGTCTTTTTTTTGTTTTTTGGTTTCCCCTTAAATCTCCAAAAACGGATCTTTGTTGTTTTGGTTCACCGGTACCCCTCCCGGGCCCGGGTCTTTGTTGTTGTTTTGGGTTTACTGCTACTCTCCCCGGCCCCCGGGTTTTGTTGTTTTTTGGGGTTTTCCCCCTTTCTTCTGTCCCGGGTGTTGTTTTTTCTTGGTTTTACCGGTACTCCCCCCGGCCCCGTATTGTTTTTCTTGGTTCACCGGGAACCCCCCTCCCATAACCCAAACTTTGTTGTTGTTTTGGGTTTTACCGGTTTCTCTCCCGGCCCAAAATCTTTTGTTGGTTTTTGGTTCAAATGGGATCTCCCGGGCCCCAAACTTTGTTGTTGTTGGGTTTCCCGGGACTCTCCCATCCCGGAAACCCTTTTTGGTTTATGGGTTTACCGGGATCTCCCGGGCCCCGGGTTTTGTTGTTGTTGGTTTTACCGGTACTCACCCGCCCCCCCATTTTTTTTGTTTTTTGGTTCACCGGTTTTCTCTCCCGGTCCTTAAACTTTGTTGTTTTGGTTTACTGGTATCTCCCGGGCCCCCGGCCTTTTTTGTTTTTTGGTTCACCCGGGACTCTACCCCTCCCCCATTTTGTTGTTCTTGGTTCACCGGTACTCTCCGGGCCCAATCCCCTTTTTTGTTTGGGTTTGGGTTCCAATTTTTTTAAATTCCCCGGCCCCGGGTCTTTGTTGTTTTTTGGTTCACCGGGGACTTCCCCCCCCCGGAAAAGGGCCCTTTTATGTTTTTTTTTTTTCACCGGTTTCTCTCCCGTCCGGATCCCCTTTTTGTTTTTTGGTTTTACCGGGGACTCTCCCCCCGGGCCCCCCATCCCTTTGGGTTTTTGTTGGTTCCCGGTAACCCCCCGGCCCGGGTCTTTGTTTTTTGTTTTGGGTTTACTGGTACCTCCCGGGCCCGGATCTTTTTTTTGTTGGTTTTCATGGTATCTCCCGGCCCGGGCTTTTTTTTTGTTGTTGGGGTTCCCCCGGTACCTCCCGGGCCCCGGAAACTTTTTTTTTTCTTGGTTCAAATGGTTTCTTCCCCCCCCTGGATCTTTGTTGTTTTGGTTTCCCCTGGTACCTCCCGGGCCGGATCTTTTTTTGTTCTTGGTTCACTGGTACTCTCTATTTCCCCCGGTAAAATTTGGGTTTTTTGTTTGGGTTTACCGGTACTTTTCCCGGCCCGGATCCCTTTTTTTTTGTTGGTTCACCCGGGACTCGCCATCCCGGATCTTTGTTGTTGGGTTTTTTTTTAAAAATGGTCTCTCCCGGCCCCGGGGCTTTGTTTTTCTGTTTTGGGTTTACCGTTCTCTTTCCCCTCCCGGATAAATTTTTTTGTTTTGGGTTTACCGGTAAATCTCCCAGCCCGGGGTTTTTGTTGTTGTTTTTGGGTTTACCGGTACTCTCCCCCCTCCCCGGGAAATTGTTTTTTTTCTGGTTTCCCCCGGTACTCTCTCGGGCCCAGTATTTTTGTTTTTGTTGGTTTTACTGGTACCCCTCCCCCCCGGATTTGTTTTTTTGTTGGTTCACCGGTACTCTCCCCCGGCCCGGATCTTTTTTTGGGGTTTTTGGGGTTCCCCCGGTACTCCCCGGGCCCGATCCCTTTTTTGTTTTGGGGTTTACCGGGAAATCTCCCGGCCCGGATTTTGTTGTTGTTTTGGGTTTACTGGTACCTTTTTCCCATCCCGATTTTTGTTGTTTTTTGGTTCACCGGGACCCTTTCCCCCCCCGGATCTTTGGTTTTTTCTTGGTTTACCGGTACCCCCTCCCGTCCCCCCTCCTTTTTTTGTTTGTTGGTTCCCTGGTACTCTCTTTGTTCCCCGGGTTTTTTGTTTTTTGGTTTTCCCGGGGAACCTCTCCCCCTCCCCCATCTTGTTGTTTCTTTGGGTTTCCCCCTTTCCCCCCCCAAACCTGGATCTTTTTTGATTTTGGTTTTTACCGGTACCCCCTGCCGGCCCGGGTCTTTGTTGTTGTTCGTTCCCGGTCTCTCCCCCTCCCGGATATTTTTGTTCTTGGTTTCCCCCGGCACTCCTCCCGGGCCCGGATCTTTGTTGTTTTTTGGGTTTATTTTTTATCTCCCATCCCATTTTGTTTTGTTTTGGGTTTAAATGGTGCTCTCCCGGCCGGGGTCTTTGTTTTTGTTGGTTTACTTGGGACTCTCCCGCCCCCCCGGGAATTTTTTGTTGTTTTTTGGGGTTTACCCGGGACCTCCCCCTCCCAGATCTTTGTTTTTTTCTTGGTTTTACCGGCACCCCCTCCCCCCCCACGGATCTTTTGTTTGTTCGTTCACTTTGGATTCCCCCCCGTCCCCCGATCTTGTTGTTCTTTTTCACCCGGGAGTCCCCCGGCCCGGACTTTTTTTGTTGTTGGTTTTAAACCCTACCCCCATCCCCATCTTTTTTTGTTTTTGCTTCACCGGGACTCTCCCCCCTTCCCCAATTTTTTTGTTGGGGTTTTTGGTTCACCGGTATCTTTTTTTGGGTTTTTGGTTCACCCCGGGACTCTCCCCGGGCCCGGGGTCTTTGTTTTTGTTGGGTTCCCCGGTACTCTCCCCCGGACTTTGTTTTTTGTTGGTTTAAACCCGGGACTCCCCCCCCAAAATCTTTGTTTTTTGTTTTGGGTTTACCGGGACTCTCCCCGGCCCCCGGGTCTTTTTTTGTTGTTTTGGTTTTGCCGGTGCTCTCCCTCCCGGATCTTTGTTTTTTGTTCGTTCACCGGGACCCTCCCGTCCCGGGGTCCCTTTTTTGTTCTTGTTTCACCCGGGACTCTCCCCGGGCCCGGAAACTTTGTTTTTGTTGGTTCAGGTCTCTACCAACCCCGGAAAAATTTTTGTTCTTGGTTCACCGGTACTCTCCCCCCCCAGATCTTTGTTGTTGTTTGGGTTTACCCGTACTCTCCCCCTCCCCGGATCCCTTTTTGTTTTTTGGTTTTACCGGTAATCTCCCGGCCCGGGTCTTTTGTTTTTGGTTTTTAAACCCGGGACCCCCCCCCGGGCCCCGGTTTTTCGTTTTTTGTTGGGTTTACTGGTTTCTCTCCCCCCCCGGGTCTTTTTTTGTTTTTTTTGGTTCACCGGGACCCCCCTCCCGCCCCAAAACCCTTTTTGTTCTTGGTTTTACCCGGTACTCTCCCGGCCCGGAAAAATTTTTTTGTTGTTGGTTCACGGGTACTCCCCCCGTCCCCCGGGTCTTGTTGTTTTTTTGGTTTTACCGGGAAATCTCCCCGGCCCGGTCTTGTTTTTTTTTTTTTTTGGGTTTACCGGTTTCTCTCCCGGCCCCGGGGTCTTTGTTTGTTGGTTTACCGGGACTCTCCCCGGCCCGGAGCTTTTTTGTTGTTTTGGTTTTTAAACCCTTTTTCCCCCGGCCCGGATCTTTTTTTTTGGTTTGGGTTAAATGGGACTCCCCCTTTCCCCGGATCTTTGTTTTTTTGTTTTGGGTTCACCGGTACTCTCCCTTGGCCCGGAAACTTTTTTTGTTGTTGGTTCAATGGGACCCTTTCCCGGGCCCGGATCTTTTTCGTTTTGGTTTCATGGGACTCCCCCATTCCCGGAGCTTTTTGTTGTTTGGGTTTTTAAACCCGGGAAATCTACAGGCCCGGATCTTTTTTTTTGTTGGTTCAAATGGTAAATCTCCCCTCCCGGGTTCCCTTTTTTGTTTTTTGGTTTTTAAATGGTACTCTCCCATTTCCCCGGTTCTTTTTTGCTGTTTTGGGTTTACCGGTTTCTCCTTCCCCTCCCCCCGGTAAATTTTTGGGTTTTTGGGTCCCCCGGTACTCTCCCACCCCGGGTCTTTTTTTTTGTTGTTGGTGCAAATGGTACTCTCCCGGGCCGGGGTTTTTTTTTGTTGGGTTTTCACCCCTTTCCCCTTTCCCCTCCCGGAAAAATTGTTGGGTTTTTGGTTTACCGGGATCTTTTCGGCCCAGATCTTTGGGTTTTCGTTGGTTCACCAGTTTCCCCCCCGGCCCGGATCTTTGTTGTTGTTTTGGGTTTACCGGTACTCCCCCCTCCCCCGGGTCTTTGTTTTTGTTGGTTTTACCGGTAAATCCCCCCAGCCCCGATCTTTGTTTGTTTTTTTGGTTTTACCCGGGAATCTTCCCCCCCCCCGGGCCCCTTTGTTGGTTTTTTGGGTTTTACCGGAAATCTTCCCCCTCCCCCGGGTCTTTTTTGTTGTTGGGTTTACCGGAACTCTCCCCCTCCCGGGGTTTTTTGTTTTGTTTTTTCACCAGTCCCCTCCCGCCCGGGTCCTTTTTTTATTGTTGGTTTTTAAATGGGAAAACTCTCGCCCGGTGTTTTTTTGTTCTTGGTTCAAACCCTTTTCTCCCCCCGGGCCCCGGGTCTTTGTTGTTTTTTGGGTTTTTACCGGTACTCTCCCGCCCGGAATTTTAGTTTTTCTTGGTTCACCGGTGCTCTCCCCTAACGGATCTTTGTTGTTGTTGGTTCAACCCCCTAAATCCCCCCATCCCCGGTTTTTGTTTTTTTTTGGTTCACCGGTAATCCCCCCATCCTGGATCTTTAAAGTTTCCCTTTTTTTACCGGTACTCTCCCCCGGGCCCCGGGTCTTTTTTTGTTGTTTTCACCGGTTTCTCCCCCCGTCCCCCCGGGTCTTTTGGGTTTTTGGGTTGGGTTTCCCCGTTTCTCCCCCCGCCCGGATCCTTTTTTTGTTCTTGGGGTTTACTATTCTCTCCCCGGGCCCGGATCTTTGGGTTTTGTTGGTTCACTGGGGACTCTCCCGGCCTGGATGTTTTTGTTTTTTGGTTCACCGACCCCCCCCCCCCCCCCTCTTTCCCTCCCGGTCTTGTTTTTCTTGGTTCAAACCCGGGACCTCCCATCCTGGATCTTTTTTTGATCTTGGGTTTAACCCCTACTCTCCCGGCCCGGGTCTTTTTTTTTGTTGTTGGTTCCCCCCGGTACCCCCTCCCCTCCCGGGGTATTGGTTTTTTCTTTGGTTTTAAACCGGGACCTTTCCCCGGCCCCCGGGTCTTTTTTGTTTTTGGGTTTTTCTGGTACCTCCCATCCCGGATCTTTTGTTGTTGTTGGGTTTACCCGGTATCTCCCCCCCGGCCCCCGGGGCTTTGTTGCTGTTGGGTTCCCCCGTTTTCTTCCCCCCTCCCGGATATTTTTTTTTTCTTGGTCACCGGGATTCCCAGCCCCGGGTCTTTTTTTTGTTTTGGTTTTACTGGTACTCTCCCCCCGGGAAATTTTTTGTTGGGTTTTGGGGGCACCGGGACTCCCCCCGTCCCCAACTTGTTGTTTTTGGTTTTACCGGTACTCCCCTTTGGCCCAAAATTTGTTGTTTTTGGTTTTAAATTTTCCCCCTCCCCGGCCCCCGGGTTTTTTTGGTTTTTTGTTTTGGTTTTACCGGGACTCTCCCGGCCCCCGGGTCTTTTTTTTGTTTTTTGGTTTTACGGGTACTCTTTCCCCCCCCAAAATCTTTGTTTTTTTGTTTGGGCCCCCGGTACTCTCCCGGGGCCCGGATCTTGTTGTTGTTTTCACTGGTACTCCTTTCCCCTCCCCCGGGTTTTTTTTTTGTTGTTGGTTCCCCCAGTACTCTCCCTCCCGGATCTTTTGGTTTTTGGGTTTACCCGGGAAAACCCCCCGTTTCCCCCTCTTTGTTTTTGTTGGCCCCCTTTTCCCTTTTTTTTTTTTTTGGTTTTTTGGGTTTTTTTTAAAATTTTTTTTCTGGGGTTTTTTTTTTTTTAAATTTTTTTTTGGGGGGGGTTTTTTGGGGGGGGTTTTTTTTTTTTTTTTGGGGGGTTTTTGGGGGGGGTTTTTTTTTTTTTTTTTTTCCCCCCCCCCGGGGGTTTTTTTTTGGGGGGTTTTTTTTTTTTTTGGGGTTTTTGGGGGTTTTTTTTGGGGGGGTTTTTTTTTTTTAATTTTTCCCCCCCTTTTTTTTTTTTTGGGGGTTTTTTTTTTTTTTTTTTTTTGGTTTTTTGGGTTTTTTTTCCCCCCCCCCCCCATTTTTTTGGGGGTTTTCCCGGTTTTCCCCCAACCTTTTTTTTTTGGGGGGTTTTTTTTTTTCCCCCCCCCCCCTTTTTTTTTTTTTCCCCCCCCCCCCGGGGGGGGGGGGTTTTTCCCCCCCTTTTTTTTGGTTTTCCCCCCCCCCCCTTTTTTTTTTTTTTTCCCGGCCCCCCCCCGGGGGTTTTTTTTTTTGGGGTTTTTTTTTTTCCCCAACCCCCTTTTTTTTTTTCCCAAATTTTTTTTTTTTTTGGTTTTCCCCCGGTTTTCCCCCCCCTTTTTTTTTTTTTTTTCCCCCTTCCCCTTTTTTTTTTTTTTTTTTGGTTTTTTCCCCCCCCCCGGTTTTTTTTTGGTTTTTCCCCCCCCCTTTTTTTTTTTTTTTTTTTGGGTTTTTTTTTGGGGGGTTTTTTTTTGGGGGGTTTTTTTTTTTTTTTAAATTTTTTTGGGGTTTTTTTTTGGGGGGGTTTTTTTTTTTGGGGGTTTTTTGGGGGGTTTTTTTTGTTGGGGTTTTTTTTTTGGGGGGGGGGTTTTTGGGGTTTTTTTTGGGGGCCCCCCCCGGGGTTTTTTTTTGGGGGTTTTTTTTTGGGGGGGGGTTAATTTTTTTGGGGGTTTTTTTTTGGGGGGGTTTTTTTTTTCCCCCCTTTTTTTTTTTTAAAAAAATTTCCCCCTTTTTTTTTTTTTTTGGGTTTTTTTTTTTTTTTTTTTTTTTTTGGGGGGCCCCCCCCTTTTTTGGGGGGTTTTTTTCCCCCCCCCTTTTTTTGGGGGGGGGGTTTTTTCCCCCCCCCCCGGGGGGGTTTTTTTTTTCCCCCTTCCCTTTTTTTTTTTGGGTTTTTTTTCCCCCCCGGGCCCCCCCGGTTTCCCCTTTTTTTTTTTTTTTCCCCCGGGGGTTTTTTTTTTTTCCCCCCCCCGGGTTTTTTTTTTTTTCCCCGGGCCCCCCCCCTTTTTTTTGTTTTTGGTTTTTTTGGGCCCCCCCCCCCTTTTTTGTTTTTTTTACCCCCCCCCTTTTTTTTTTTTTTTTTTTCCGGCCCCCCCTTTTTTTTTTTTTTTTTTCCCCCCCCCCCCCGGGGGTTTTTTTTTGGCCCCCCCCCGGGGTTTTTTTTTGGGGCCACCCCCCCCCCTTTTTTTTTTTTTTTTTTTCCCCCCCCCTTTTTCCCCGGTTTTTTTTTTCCCCCCAACCCCCGGTTTTTTTTTTTTTTTTTTTTTTGGGGGTTTTTTCCCCCCCCTTTTTTTTTTTTTCCCCCGGGTTTTTTTTGGGGGGGGTTTTTTTTTTCCCCCCCTTTTTTTTTTTTTTTTTTCACCCTCCTTTTTTTTTGGGTTTTTTTTCCCCCCCCCCCCTTTTTTTTTTTTGGTTTTTCCCGGGTTTTTGGGGTTTTTTTTTTTTTTCCCCCCCCCCTTTTTTTTTTTTTTTTGGGCTTTTCCCCCCCCCTTTTTTTTTTTTTTTTTTTTCCCGGGGTTTTTTTTTTTTTTTCCCCCCCCTTTTTTTTTCCCTTTTTTTTTTTTTTAAAAATTTTTTTTTTCCCCCCCCCCCCCCGGCCCTTTTTTGGGTTTTTCCCGGTTTTTTTGGGGTTTTTTTTTTTCCCCCCCCCGGGGTTTTTTTCCCCCTTTTTTTGGCCCCCCTTTTTTTTGGGTTTTGGGGGTTTTTTTCCCCCCTTTTTTGGGGTTTTTGGGTTTTCCCTTTTTTCCCCCCCCCTTTGGGTTTTTTTTTTGGGGGCCCCCCCCCCCTTTTTTTTTTTTTTTTCCCCCCCCCCCGGGGGTTTTTGGTTTTTCCCCCCCGGAATTTTGGGGGTTTTTTTTTTTTTTTCCCCCCTTTTTTCCCCCGGGGCCCCCCCCCCCTTTTTTTTTTTTTTTGGCCCCTTTTTTTCCCGGGGCCCTTTTTTTTGGGGACCTTTTTTTTGGGGAAAGGTTTTTCCCCCCCGGCCTTTTTCCCCCCCCCCCCCCCCCCAAAAAATTTTTTGGGCCCCCCTTTTTTTTCCCCCCGGGGGGGGGGGGGGCCTTTTTTTTGGGGGGGTTTTGGGGGGGGGGGGGGGGGAAAAAAACCCCCCCCCCCTTTTTGGGGTTGGGGGCCCCCCCCCCCCTTTTTTTTTTGGGCCCCCCGGCCCCCCCCCCCTTTTCCCCCTTTTTTCCCCCTTTTTTTTTGGGCTTTTTTTTCCCCCCCCCCCCCTTTTTTTTTTTTTTTTTTTTTCCCCTTTCCCCCCCGGGGTTTTTTTTTTTTTTTTCCCCCTTTCCTCCCCCTTTTTTTTTTTTTAAAACCCCCCCGGGGTTTTTTTTTTGGGGGGGGCCCCCCCCCCCCCCTTTTTTTTTTTTGGTTTTTAAACCCCCCCCCTTTTTTTGGTTGGGGGGCCCTTTCCCCCCCCCTTTTTTTTTTTTTTGGTTCCCCCCCCCCCGGGGGGGTTTTTTTTTTTCCCCCCCTTTTTTTTTTTTCCCGGTTTTTTTCCCCGGGTTTTTTTTTAACCCCCCCTTTTTGGGGTTTTTTTTGGGGGTTTTTTTTTTTTTTGGGCCCCCCTTTTTTTTTTTCCGGGCCTTTTTCCCGGTTCCCTTTTTTTTCCCCCCCCCCTTTTTTTTTTTTTCCCCCCCCCCCCCCGGGGGGGTTTTTTTTTTTTTCCCCGGGGTTTTTTTTGGGGGTTTTTTTGGGTTTTACCTTCCCCGGGGCCCCCGGGTTTTTGGGCCCCCGGCCCCCCCGGTTTTTGTTGGGGGGTTCCCCCCCCCCCCTTTTTTTTTTTTTTTCCCTTCCCCCGGGGTTTTTTTGGGTTTTTTCCCCCCCGGGGGGTTTTTTTTTTTTGGGTTTCCCCCCCCCCGGGGGGTTTTTTTTTGGTTTTCCCGGGGCCCCCCCCTTTTTGGTTTTTTTAAAAATTTTTTTGGAACCCTTTTTGGCCCCTTTTTTTTTTTTCCCCCCCCCAACCCTTTTTTTTTTTTTCCCCCTTTTTTTTTGGTTTTTTTTTTTTTCCCGGGTTTTTTTTGGTTTTTTCCCCCCCATTTTTTTGGGGGGGGTTTTCCTTCCCCCCGGTTTTTTTTTGTTTTTTTGGGGGGCCCCCCCTTTTTGGGTTTTTTTTCCCCCCTTTTCCCCCCCCTTTTTTTTTTTTGGGGGGGGTTTTGGGCCCCCCCCGGGTTTTTTTTTTTTCCCCCCCCCCCCCGGTTTTTTTTTTTTTTCCCCCCCCCCGGGGTTTTTTTTTTGGGGGGGCCCCCCCCCCCGGGGGGTTTTTTTTTTTTCCCCCTCCCCTTTTTTTTTTTTTTGGGTTTTTTCCCCCCCCCCGGGGTTTTTTTGTTTTTAAACCCCCCCCCCGGTTTTTTTTTTCCCCCCCCCCCTTTTTTTTTTTTTGGGGGGTTTTTTTCCCCCCCTTTTTTCCCCCCCATTTTTTTTGGGGGTTTTTGGGTTTTTCCCGGGGCCCCCCCCCGGTTTTTGGTTCACTGGTCTCCCGGCCCGGATCTTTGTTGTTGTTGGTTCACTGGTACTCTCCCATCCCGGATCTTTGTTGTTGTTGGTTCACTGGTACTCTCCCATCCCGGATCTTTGTTGCTGTTGGTTCACCGGTACTCTCCCATCCCGGATATTGTTGTTCTTGGGTCACCGGTACTCTCCCAGCCCGGATCTTTGTTGTTGTTGGTTCACCGGTACCCCTCCCGGCCCGGATCTTTGTTGTTGTTGGTTCCCCCGGTACTCTCCCCCGGGCCCCGGGTCTTTGTTGTTGTTGGTTCATGGTACTCTCCGGCCTGGATCTTTTGTTGTTGTTGGTTCACTGGTTTTCTCCCGGCCGGATCTTTGTTGTTGTTGGTTCACCGGTACTCTCCCGGCCCGGATCTTTTTTGTTCTTGGTTCACTGGTACTCTCCCGGCCTGGATCTTTGTTGTTGTTGGTTCACTGGTACTCTCCCGGCCTGGATCTTTGTTGTTCTTGGTTCACTGGTACTCTCTATTCCCGGAACTTTGTTGTTGTTGGTTCACCGGTACTCTCCCGGCCCGGATCTTTGTTGTTGTTGGTTCACCGGTACTCTGCCATCCCGGATCTTTGTTGTTGTTGGTTCACTGGTACTCTCCCGGCCTGGATCTTTGTTGTTGTTGGTTCACCGGTACTCTCCCGGCCCGGATCTTTGTTGTTGTTGGTTCACTGGTACTCTCCCGGCCCGGAGCTTTGTTGCTGTTGGTTCACCGTTACTCTCCCATCCCGGATATTGTTGTTCTTGGGTCACCGGTACTCTCCCAGCCCGGATCTTTGTTGTTGTTGGTTCACTGGTACTCTCCCAGCCCGGATTTTTGTTGTTGTTGGTTCACCGGTACTCTCCCGTCCCGGAACTTGTTGTTCTTGGTTCACCGGTACTCTCTCGGCCCAGATCTTTGTTGTTGTTGGTTCACTGGTACTCTCCCGGCCCGGGTCTTTGTTGTTGTTGGTTCACCGGTACTCTCCCGGCCCGGATCTTTGTTGTTGTTGGTTCACCGGTACTCTCCCGGCCCAGATCTTTGTTGTTGTTGGTTCACCGGTACTCTCCCGGCCTGGATCTTTGTTGTTGTTGGTTCACTGGTACTCTCCCATCCCGGATTTTTGTTGTTGTTGGTTCACCAGTACTCTCCCGTTCCCGGGTCTTTGTTGTTCTTGGT
The DNA here is from genome assembly GCF_026875155.1 of Cherax quadricarinatus. NCBI lineage: Eukaryota > Metazoa > Arthropoda > Malacostraca > Decapoda > Parastacidae > Cherax > Cherax quadricarinatus. Next base: position 24,345,103 of record NC_069465.1, on the reverse strand, counting down.
TCACCGGTACTCTCCCGTCCCGGGTCTTTGTTGTTGTTGGTTCACTGGTACTCTCTCGTCCTGGATGTTGTTGTTCTTGGTTCACCGGTACTCTCCCATCCCGGATCTTGTTGTTCTTGGTTCACCGGTACTCTCCCATCCTGGATCTTTATTGATTGGTTCCCCCGGTACTCCCCCGGCCCCGGGTCTTTGTTGTTGTGGTTTTACCCTACTCTCCCCTCCCGGGAAATTTTTGTTCTTGGTTCACCGGCACTCCCCGGCCCGGATCTTTGTTGTTTTGGTTCAGGTTCCTCCCCTCCCCGGATCTTTTTGTTGTTGGTTACGGTCTCTCCCCCCGGATCTTTGTTGTTTTTGGGTTTACGGTACTCTCCCCCGGGCCCCGGTTCTTTGTTTTTTGTTGGGTTACCCGGGGATCTCCCTCCCGGGTTTTTTTTTTGGTCACCGGACCTCCCGCCCGGTCTTTGTTTTTTTTGGTTCACGGTATTCCGGCCCGGAACTTTGTTGTTTTGGTTACCGGTACCCCTCCCCCGATTTTTTTGTCTTGGTTACCGTACTCTCCCGGCCCCGGTCTTTGTTGTTGTTGGTTTTCCCGGGACTTCCCCCCCCGGACTTTGTTGTTTTGGTTCACCGGTACTCCCCGGCCCAAACTTTTTTTGTTGTTGGTTTACGGGTACTTCCCCGCCCGGCCCTCTTTTGTTGGTTCACCGGTACTCTCCGGCCCCGGGTCTTTTGTTGTTGTTGGTTCACCCGGGACTCCCCGCCCGGTTTTTTTTTGTTGTTTTTCACCCCTCCTCCGCCCCGGGGTCTTTGTTGTGTTGGTTTTACCGGTACTCCCTCCCGGGATTTTTGTTGTTTTGGTTCACCGTACTCTCCCCCCCGGATCTTTTTGTTTTGGTTCAGGTAATCTCTCCCCGGTTTGTTGTTTTGGGTTTACCGGACTTCCCGGCCGGGTCTTTGTTGTTTTTTGGTTCACCCGGTATCTCCTCCCCCGGGTTTTTGTTCTTGGTTCACGGGCTCTCCCCCGGGTCTTTGTTTTTTGGGTTAACCGGTACCTCCCCCCGGATCTTTGTTGTTTTTGGGTTTACCGTACTCCCCCCGGATCTTTTTGTTTTGGTTCCCCCCGGTACTTCCGGGCCCCCATTTTTTTTTTTTGGTTTACGGTACTCCCCGCCCCGGGCTTTGGTTTTTTTGGTTAAAACCCTATCTCCCGGCCCGGATCTTTTTTTTCTTGGTTCACCCGGGCCTGGCTGGATCTTTGTTGTTGTTGGTTCACTGGTACTCTCCCCCCCGGATCTTTGTTGTTGTTGGTTCACCGGTACTCTCCCGGCCCGGGTCTTTTTTGTTCTTGGTTCACCGGTACTCTCCGGCCTTGATCTTTGTTGTGTTGGTTCACTGGTACTCCTCCCGGCCCGGACCCTTTGTTGTTCTTGGTTCACGGTACTTTATTCCCCGGATTTTGTTGTTGTTGGTTCACCGGTACTCTCCGGCCCGGATCTTGTTTTTGTTGGTTCCTGTACTCTCCCGGCCCGGATCTTTGTTGTTGTTGGTTCCAAACCCCCACTCTCCCGGCCCGGATCTTTGTTGTTGTTGGTTCCCGGTGCTCGGCCGGTCGGGGGCCCGGACCCCCGCCCCGGATCTTTGTTTTTTGGTTCACCGGACTTCCCGGCCCGGGGTCTTTGTGTTTTGGTTCACCCCAAATTTCCCGGCCAGGGTCTTTTTGTTGTTGGTTCCCGGGTTTCTCCCGGCCGGATCTTTGTTGTTTTGGTTCACCCCTTTTCCCTCCCGGATCTTTTTGTTTTGGTTCACGGTACTCTGCCGGAATCTTTTTTGTTTTGGTTCCGGTTCTCTCCGGCTGGATCTTTTTTTTTTGGTTCACGGACTTCCCCCGGATCTTTTGT
>NC_069465.1:24328881-24342705 GCF_026875155.1 Cherax quadricarinatus | reverse complement strand
GGTACCTCCCGGCCCCGGGTCTTTTTTTGTTGTTGGTTCACCGATACTCTCCCCCCCGATCTTTGTTGTTGTTGTTCACCCGGGACTCTCCCGGCCCCCACCTTCGTTGTTTTGGTTAACCCGTACTCTCCCGTCCCGGATTTTGTTTTTGTTTGGTTCCCGGTACTTCCCTCCCGGATTTTTTTGTTGTTTGGGTTTACCAGTACTTCTCCGTCCCCAGGGTCTTTGGGTTTTTTTGGTTCACTGGTACTCTCTGTCCCGGGTGTTGTTGTTCTTGGTTTCACGGTCTCTCCCGGGCCCGGGTCTTTTTTTTTGTTTGGGTTTATGTACTTCCTGTCCCCCGGGTTTGTTGTTCTTGGTTTACCGGTGCTTCCCGTAACGGTCTTTTTGTTGTTGGTTCACCGGGACTCTCCCATCCCCGGGTTTGTTGTTCTTTGGTTTCCCCGGACTCTCACATCTGGATCTTTTTGTTCTTTGGTTCACCGGTACTCTCCCCGGCCCGGATCTTTGTTGTTGTTGGTTCCCCGGGACTCTCCCCCCCCGGATCTTCGTTGTTGTTGGTTTTACCGGTACCTCCCGGCCCCGGGTTTTTTGTTGTTCTTGGTTCCCGGTACTCTCCCGTCCCGGGTCTTTGTTTTTTTGTTGGTTACCTTTTCCTCCGGCCCGGATTTTTGTTGTTTTGGTTCACTGTTGCCTCCCGGCCTGGATTTTTGTTTTTGTTGGTTCCTGGGACTCTCCCCGGGCCTGGATCTTGGGGGGTTCTTGGTTTACCGGCCTCTCCCGGCCCGGTTCTTTGTTTTTCTTGGTTCACCGGAATCTCCCGGCCCGGATCTTTGTTGTTCTTGGTTCACTGGGGCTTTTCCCCCGGTGGTTTTTTGTTTGTTGTTGGTTTACTGGTACTCTCCCCGGCTGGATCTTTTTTGTTCTTGGGTTTCCCGATACTCTCACATCCCGGGTCTTTGTTGTTGTTGGGTTTTACCCCCCCCCCCCCCCCTTTTTTTTTCTTGGTTTATGGACTACCCCCGGGTCTTTTGTTGTTTTGGTTCAGGTACTCTCCCCCGGATCTTTGTTGTTGGTTAGGATTTCCCCCCCGGACTTTTTCCCGGGGGCCCCCCTTTTCCAACTTTGGGGGTTGGGTTTACGGGCCCCCCCCGGCCACCCCCCCCATTTTGGGGGGCCCAGGGCCCCCCCCCGGACGTTTTTTGGGTTACGGATTCCGGCCCCCCAAATCCCCCGGGACTTTTTGTTTTGGTTATGGGTCTCCCGCCTTTTGTTTGGTTGGTTACTACTCTCCGGCCTTATTTTTTTTCGGCACGGACTCTCCCCGGCCGGGTTTTTTGTTTTTGGGTTCCCCCGGCCCCTCCCCCGGGCCCCCACTTTGTTGTTCTTTTTTCACGGTCTCCCCCCGGGGTCTTTGTTTTGTTTGGGTTCACGGTACTCTCCCCGGCCCGGTCTTTGTTGTTTTGGGGTTCACCGTACTCTCCTCCCCGGGTCTTTGTTTTTTTTTGGTTCAGGTACTCTCCGGCCCCGGGTTTTTGTTGTTCTTGGTTACGGGGAAAATTCCCCGGTCTTTGTTGTTGTTGGTTTCCCGGTACTCTCCCCCCCGGTTTTTTTTGTTTTTGGTTCACCGGTCCTCCCCCCCCCGGGTCTTTGTTGTTGTTGGTTCACTTTTAAAACCCGCCCGGATCTTTGTTGGGTTTGGTTTGGGTTAAACCCCGGACCCCCCTTTCCCGGCCCGGTCTTTGTTGTTGTTGGTTCACCGGTACTCTCCCCCGGGTCTTTTGTTTTGGTTCCCGGGATTCTTCCCGGCCAACTTTGTTGTTTTGGTTCACGGTTTTAAATCTCCCGCCCCCGGACTTGTGTTTGGGTTTACCGGGACTTCCCCCCGGGGCCATTTGTTTTTTGGTTAACCCTCCCCCCCCCCCTCCCCGGCCCGGATCTTGTTGTTTTTTGGTTCCCCCGGGACTTTCCCGGCCCGGACTTTGTTGTTGGTTAAAAGGTACCTCCGGCCCGACCTTTTTTGTTTTGGTTCCGGATCTCCCCCGGATTTGTTGTTGTTGGGTTTACCCCTATCTTTTCCCCACGGATCTTTGTTGTTTTGTTCAACCCTACTCTCCCGGCCCGGTCTTGTTGTTGTTGGAACCGGTACTATCCCGGCCCCGGATCTTTGTTGTTTTGGTTCCCGGGACTCTCCCGTCCGGGGTTTTGGGTTTTTGTTGGTTCACCCCGGGACTCTCCCCATCCCCCCATTTTTGTTGTTTTTGGTTCACCGTACTCTCCCGTCTGGATCTTTTGTTGTTCTTTGGGTTTACCGGATCTCCGGGGCCCGGTCTTTGTTTTTTGGGTCAGGACTTCCCGGCCCCATCTTTGTTGTTTTTGGTTTCACCGGGCTCTCCCGGCCCGGATCTTTTTTGTTGTTGGCCCTTTCCCCACCGGTTACTCTCCCATCCCCGGGTTTTTTTGTTGTTGGTTTCACCGTACTCTGCTGGATCTTTGTTTTTTTGGTTAAAGGACTCTCCCCCCGGTTTTTTTTTTGTTGGCTTTGTTTTTTTTTTTGGACTCTCCCCCCCTTTTGGGTTTTTTTCGGGTTCACGGTCTCTCCGGCCGGATCTTTTTTTTTTTGGGTTTCACCGTACCCCCCCCCCGGCACTTTGTTTTTTTGGTTTACCGTACTCTCCTCCCGGATCTTTTTGTTGTTTTTCCTGGGACTCCCGGCCTGGTCTTTGTTGTTTTTTTTTTCCCGGTACTTTCCCATCCCGGCTTTTTTTTGTTGGTTCCTTGGGGTATCTCCCGGCCGGATTTTGTTTTGTTGGTTTCAAACCCGGGGGAAATCTCCCGGGCCCGGTTTGTTGTTCTTGGTTTCACCCCGGTTACTCTCCCCCCCCCGGATTTTGTTTTTTGGTTCACCGGTACTCTAAACCCGAAATTTTTTTTGTTTTGGTTCACCATCCCTCCTCCCGATTTGGTTTTTGGGGTTTTAAAATTTTTGGGGGGTTCACCTCTCTCCGGCCGGTCTTTTTTGTTGTTTTGGGTTTACCGGGGACTCTCCCCCGGGTTTGTTGTTTTGGGTTACGGGGGCTTTCCCCCATTTTTGTTGTTTTTTTTTTTTTCCTCAAGGGGTTTTTGGTTTCCCCCCCCTCCCCCTCCCGGGTCTTTTTTTTTGTTCCCCCCCCCCTTTTTTTTTTGGTTCACCGGTACTCTCCACCCGGATCTTTTTTTGTTGGGAAAAAGGTACCCTCCCGGGCCCCCATTTTGTTGTTTTGGTTTTACGGGACTCTCCCGCCCCGGGTCTTTTTTTTTGTTGTTGGGGGTTCACCGGGACTCTCCCTCCAAGGGAATCCTTTTCCCCCTTTTTTTTTGGTTCACGGACTCTCCCGGGCCCGATCTTTGTTTTTTTTGTACCGGGACTCTCCGGGGCCCCGGGTCTTTGTTTTGTTGGTTTCCCGGTACTCTCCCGCCCGGATCTTGTTGTTTTGGTTCACCGGTACTTCCCCGGCCCAGTTTTTGTTTTTTGGTTTTCGGAAATCTCCCGGCCCCCGGGGGGGCTTTTTTGTTTTTGGTTACCGGGTTGTTGTTGGTTCACCGGTACTATCCCGCCGCATATCTTTTGTGTTGTTGGTTCACTGGTACTCTCCCGCCTGGATCTTTGTTGTTGTTGGTTTCACCGGTACTCTCCCATCCCTGATCTGTTGTCTTGGATTCACCGGTACTCTCCCGGCCGGATCTTGTTGTTGTTTCACCGTTACTCTCCCGTCCCGGATCTTTGTTCTGTTCAGCCGTACTCTCCCCGGTCCAGATCTTTGTTGTTGTTTGGTTCACAGGTACTCTCCCGCCCGGACCTTTGTTTGTGTTGGTCACCGGTACTCTTCCAACCCGGATCTTGTTGTTCTTGTTACAACCGGTACTCTCCGGGCCCAAGATCTTTGTTGTTGTGGTTCACCGTGACTCTCCCGGCCGCGGAACATTGGTGTTGTGTTCACCGGTACTCTCCCGTTCCCGGATCTTTGTTGTTGTGTTGGTTCACCGGTACTCTCCCGGCCCGGATCTTTGTTGTTGTTGGTTCACTGGTACTCTCCCGGCCCGGATCTTTGTTGTAGTTGGTTCACTGGTACTCTCCCGCTGGACTTTGTTGTTGTTGGTTCAACTATACTCTCCCAGCCCGGATCATTGTTGTTGTTGGTTCACCGTATCTCCGTCCGATCTTTTTGTTCTTGGTTCACTGGTACTCTCCCGCCTGTGATCTATTGTTTGGTTGTTGGTTCACTGTACTCCCCCGGCCTGGATCTTTTTGTACTTGGTTTCACTGGTACTCTATATTCCCGGAACTTTGTTGTTGTTGGTTCACCGGTACTCTCCCGGCCCGGGTCTTTGTTGTTGTTGGTTCACCGGTACTCTGCCATCCCGGATCTTTGTTGTTGTAGGTTCACTGGTACTCCCCGGCCTGATTCATTGTTTTTTGTTGGTTCACTGGTACACTCCCGTCCCGATCTTTGTTGTTGTTGGTTCACTGGTACTCTCCCGGCCCGTATCTTTGTTGCTGTTGGTTCACCGTTACTCTCCCATCCCGGATATTGTTGTTCTTGGGTCACCGGTACTCTTCCAGCCCGGATCTTTGTTGTTTTGGTTCACTGGTACACTCCCAGCCCGATTTTTTGTTGTTGTTGGTTCACCGTACTCTCCCGTCCCGGATCTTTGTTGTTGGTTGGTTCACCTGAACTCTCCGCCCGGTCTTTGTTGTTGTTGGTTCACCGGTACTCTCCCGTCCCGGATCTTTGTTGTTGGTTGGTTCACCGGAACTCTACCGGCCCAGATCTTTGTTGTTTTTGTTCACCGGTACTCTCCCGGCCTGGATCTTTTGTTGTTGTTGATCACTGGGTTAACTCTCCATCCCGGATTTTTGTGTTTGTTGGTTCACCAAACTCTCCCGTCCCGGATCTTTGTGTTCTTGGTTCACCGGTACTCTCCCGTCCGGATCTTTGTGTTGTTGGTTCACTGGAAACTCTCCCGGCCGGATCTTTTTGTTGTTGGTTCACCGGTACTCTACCATCCCGGATCTTGTTGTTCTTGGTTCACCGGTACTCTCCCGGCCCAGCGCTTTGTTTTTGTTGGTTCACTGGTACTCTCCCGGCCCGGAGCTTTGTTGTTGTTGGTTCACCGGTACTCTCCCGGCCCAGAACTTTGTTGTTGTTGGTTCACCGGTACTCTCCCGGCCCGGATCTTTGTTGTTGTTGGTTCACCGGTACTCTCCCGGCCCGGATGTTTGTTGTTGTTGGTTCACCGGTACTCTCCCGGCCCGGATCTTCGTTGTTGTTGGTTCACTGGTACTCTCCCGGCCTGGATCTTTGTTGTTGTTGGTTCACTGGTACTCTCCCTACCTGGATCTTTGTTGTTCTTGGTTCACTGGTACTCTCCATTCCCGGAGCTTTGTTGTTGTTGGTTCACCGGTACTCTCCCGACCCGGATCTTTGTTGTTGTTGGTTCACCGGTACTCTCCCGGCCCGGAGCTTTGTTGTTGTAATAAAGTTGGTAGAATTACCGACAATATGTAAAGTAAAAGGACACAAGTGCAACTAATGTGACATTTATTGTGGCAACGTTTCGCTCTCCAGGAACTTCAACTGTTTTTCCTTCAATAACAAGCTCTACAAACAAACCTACGGCATGGGAATGGGGTCCCCAATAAGTGCCGTCCTAGCCAACTTATACATGGAACACCTAGAGTCCGAACACTTCGCCAACATCATCCCTTCAAGCGTCACTTGGTTACGTTACGTGGACGATGTCCTCGTAATAACTCCAAAACGTTTTGATGTACGGGATCTTCAGGCAAGGCTCAACGCAGTTGAACCAGCGATTCAGTTTACACTAGAAGAAGAGCCCAATGACAAGCTACCTTTCCTCGACGTCCTCATTCACAAAGTAGACAACAACCTAAGATTTCAAGTTTATCGGAAACCCACCAATAAAAATGTCTCACACACTTCTTTTCCCAGTCAAGATACCAAGACCAAAGAGGCATCATCATCGGGTTTTTCCTAAGAGCATACCGAATTTGTAGTCCGAGTTTCTGGACGAGGAATGTACTTACATTCACCAAACATTCACGGGTTACAATTTCCTTCTTTTTTCATAAAAGACTGCAAGAAAAGAGCTCTTCAGATCATCAATTCTCCACGCTCAACACCGCTCCCAACAAAGTTATAATTTCTTCCCAACAGCCAGGTTGCACTAAACGTCTCAAAAGTACTTTCACAAGCTAACACCAGAGTCGCCATCGCTTCTACCACTTCAATAAAGGATCTAACCGGGACAAAACCCAAGCACCACAAACCCAGTCAATGCAGGAGTTTACACTATACCCGTGGAGGCTGTGACAAGATCTACGTAGGTGAAACAGCAAGAAACCTCGACACCCCCCCTCAATGAACACATTTACGCATGTAGGAACGACAACTTAAACAACGCCTGTGAACAACACCGAAATTCCACCAATCATCTTATGAAATTCAGAGACGCCCAATTAGGATAAAAGAAACTAATTTCCGCACACGCAAGTGCCTTGAATCAGCACTGATCGCTGTTTCGAATAAAATTTAAAACAAAACAACGGAAAGCTTCACCATCTCCGAAGTTTTTAGCAAGAATCCTCCTGAAAACAGTAACCCTGCCATCACATAGTCTCTCCTGTTATACTACACAAAGCACAGAGAGTGAACACTGAAACAACCTGCCTCATTCCAGTTTATATTTGTCCAACCTATTTTTATGTTACCCAAGTTTTAGCTTTTATTTCCTTTTACTCAGTACGAATTAATTGCTTTTGTCATTACCACTAACTATTTACCACTAGTGAACATCGAAATGGTACCTCACTAGTATTCACCTCACTCTGAGCCTTTATATACCCTCTGTGTCCATGTATTGTTTGTAATGGCTTGATAAAGCTCCTGGAGAGCGAAACGTTGCCACAATAAATGTCACATTAGTTGCACTTGTGTCCTTTTACTTTACAGCTTTGTTGTTGTTGGTTCACCGGTACTCTGCCATCCCGGATCTTTGTTGTTGTTGGTTCACTGGTACTCTCCCGGCCTGGATCTTTGTTGTTGTTGGTTCACCGGTACTCTGCCATCCCGGATCTTTGTTGTTGTTGGTTCACTGGTACTCTCCCGGCCTGGATCTTTGTTTTTGGTTAACCGGTACCCTCCCGGCCCGGATCTTCGTTGTTGTTGGTTCACCGGTACTGTCCCGGTCCGGATCTTTGTTGTTGTTGGTTCACCGGTACTCTACCATCCCGGATCTTGTTGTTCTTGGTTCACCGGTACTCTCCCGGCCCAGCTCTTTGTTGTTGTTGGTTCACTGGTACTCTCCCGGCCCGGATCTTTGTTGTTGTTGGTTCACCGGTACTCTCCCGGCCCAGAACTTTGTTGTTGTTGGTTCACCGGTACTCTCCCGGCCCGGATCTTTGTTGTTGTTGGTTCACCGGTACTCTCCCGGCCCGGATCTTTGTTGTTGTTGGTTCACCGGTACTCTCCCGGCCCGGATCTTTGTTGTTGTTGGTTCACTGGTACTCTCCCGGCCTGGATCTTTGTTGTTGTTGGTTCACTGGTACTCTCCCTACCTGGATCTTTGTTGTTCTTGGTTCACTGGTACTCTCCATTCCCGGAGCTTTGTTGTTGTTGGTTCACCGGTACTCTCCCGGCCCGGAGCTTTGTTGTTGTTGGTTCACCGGTACTCTGCCATCCCGGATCTTTGTTGTTGTTGGTTCACTGGTACTCTCCCGGCCTGGATCTTTGTTTTTGGTTAACCGGTACCCTCCCGGCCCGGATCTTCGTTGTTGTTGGTTCACTGGTACTCTCCCGGCCCGGATCTTTGTTGTTGTTGGTTCACAGGTACTCTCCCGGCCCAGACCTTTGTTGTTCTTGGTTCACTGGTACTCTCACGGCCCGGAACTTTGTTGTTGTTGGTTCACCAGTACTCTCCCGGCCCGGATCTTTGTTGTTGTTGGTTCACCGGTACTCTCCCAGCCCGGATCTTTGTTGTTGTTGGTTCACCGGTTTCTATCCCGGCCCGGGTCTTTGTTGTTGTTGGGTCACCGGTACTCTCCCGTCCCCGGATCTTTGTTGTTGTTGGTTCAAACCGTTTCTCTCCCATCCCGGATTTTGTTGTTTTGGGTTTCACCAGTACTCTCCCGTCCCGGATCTTTGTTGTTCTTGGTTCACCGGACTTCCGTCCCGGATCTTCGTGTTGTTTGGTTCACTGGTACTCTCCCGTCCCGGATCTTGTTGTTCTTGGTTCACCGGTACTCTCCCGGCCCGGATCTTTGTTGTTGTTGGTTCACCGGTACTCTCCCGTCCCGGATCTTGTTGTTCTTGGTTCACCGGTACCCTCCCGGCCCGGATCTTTGTTGTTGTTGGTTCAATGGTACTCTCCCGGCCCGGATCTTTGTTGTTGTTGGTTCACCGTTACTCTCCCGGCCCGGATCTTTGTTGTTGTTGGTTCACCGGTACTCTCCTGGCCCGGACCTTTGTTGTTCTTGGTTCACCGGTACTCTCCCGGCCTGGATCTTTGTTGTTGTTGGTTCACCGGTACTCTCCCGTCCCGGATCTTGTTGTTCATTGTTCACCGGTACTCTCCCGTAACGGATCTTTGTTGTTGTTGGTTCACCGGTACTCTCCCGTCCAGGATCTTGTTGTTCTTGGTTCATCGGTACTCTCCCGGCCCGGAGCTTTGTTGTTGTTGGTTCACCGGTACTCTCCCTTCCCGGATTTTTGTTGTTGGTTCACCGGTACTCTCCCATCCCAGATCTTTGTTGTTCTTGGTTCACCGGTACTCTCACCTAACGGATCTTTGTTGTTGGTTCACCGGTACTCTCCCGTCCCGGATCTTGTTGTTCTTGGTTCACCGGTACTCTCCTGGCCCGAATCTTTGTTGTTGTTGGTTCACCGGTACTCTCCCATCCCGTATCTTGTTGTTCTTGGTTCACCGGTACTCTCCCGTAACGGATCTTTGTTGTTTTTGGTTCACCGGTACTCTCCCGTCCCGGATCTTGTTGTTCTTGGTTCACCGGTACTCTCCCGGCCCGGATCTTTGTTTTTGGTTAACCGGTACCCTCCCGGCCCGGATCTTCGTTGTTGTTGGTTCACTGGTACTCTCCCGGCCCGGACCTTTGTTGTTGTTGGTTCACCGGTACTCTCCCATCCCAGATCTTTGTTGTTCTTGGTTCATCGGCACTCTCCCGGCCCGGATCTTGTTGTTCTTGGTTCACCGGTACTCTCCCGGCCCGGATCTTTGTTGTTGTTGGTTCACCGGTACTCTCCCGTCCCGGATCTTGTTGTTCTTGGTTCACCGGTACTCTCCCGGTCCGGATCTTTGTTGTTGTTGGTTCACTGGTACTCTCCCGGCCCGGATCTTTGTTGTTGTTGGTTCACCGGTACTCTACCATCCCGGATCTTGTTGTTCTTGGTTCACCGGTACTCTCCCGGCCCAGCGCTTTGTTTTTGTTGGTTCACTGGTACTCTCCCGGCCCGGAGCTTTGTTGTTGTTGGTTCACCGGTACTCTCCCGGCCCAGAACTTTGTTGTTGTTGGTTCACCGGTACTCTCCCGGCCCGGATCTTTGTTGTTGTTGGTTCACCGGTACTCTCCCGGCCCGGATGTTTGTTGTTGTTGGTTCACCCGGGACTCTCCCGGCCCCCGGGGTCTTTGTTGTTGTTGGTTCACTGGTACTCTCCCGGCCTGGATCTTTGTTGTTGTTGGTTCACTGGTACTCTCCCTACCTGGATCTTTGTTGTTCTTGGTTCACTGGTACTCTCCATTCCCGGAGCTTTGTTGTTGTTGGTTCACCGGTACTCTCCCGGCCCGGATCTTTGTTGTTGTTGGTTCACCGGTACTCTCCCGGCCCGGAGCTTTGTTGTTGTAATAAAGTTGGTAGAATTACCGACAATATGTAAAGTAAAAGGACACAAGTGCAACTAATGTGACATTTATTGTGGCAACGTTTCGCTCTCCAGGAACTTCAACTGTTTTTCCTTCAATAACAAGCTCTACAAACAAACCTACGGCATGGGAATGGGGTCCCCAATAAGTGCCGTCCTAGCCAACTTATACATGGAACACCTAGAGTCCGAACACTTCGCCAACATCATCCCTTCAAGCGTCACTTGGTTACGTTACGTGGACGATGTCCTCGTAATAACTCCAAAACGTTTTGATGTACGGGATCTTCAGGCAAGGCTCAACGCAGTTGAACCAGCGATTCAGTTTAACTAGAAGAAGAGTCCAATGACAAGCTACCTTTCCTCGACGTCCTCATTCACAAAGTAGACAACAACCTAAGATTTCAAGTTTATCGGAAACCCACCAATAAAAATGATCTCACACATTCTATTTCCCGTCAAGATACCAAGACCAAAAGAGGCATCATCATCGGGTTTTTCCTAAGAGCATACCGAATTTGTAGTCCTGAGTTTCTTGACGAGGAATGTACTACATTCACCAAACATTCACTGAGTTACAATTTCCTTCTTTTTCATCAAAGACTGCAAGAAAAGAGCTCTTCAGATCATCAATTCTCCACGCATCAACACCGCTCCCAACAAAGTTATAATTCTTCCCAACAGCCGGTTGCACTAAACGTCTCAAAAGTACTTTCACAAGCTAACACCAGAGTCGCCATCGCTTCTACCACTTCAATAAAGGATCTAACCAGGACAAAACCCAAGCACCACGAACCAGTCAATGCAGGAGTTTACACTATACCCTGTGGAGGCTGTGACAAGATCTACGTAGGTGAAACAGCAAGAAACCTCGACACCCGCCTCAATGAACACATATACGCATGTAGGAACGACAACTTAAACAACGCCTGTGTACAACACCGAAATTCCACCAATCATCTTATGAAATTCAGAGACGCCCAATTAGTGATAAAAGAAACTAATTTCCGCACACGCAAGTGCCTTGAATCAGCACTGATCGCTGTTTCGAATACAATTAAACAAAACAACGGCAGCTTCACCATCTCCGAAGTCTTAGCAAGAATCCTCCTGAAAACAGTAAACCCTGCCATCACATAGTCTCTCCTGTTATACTACACAAAGCACAGAGAGTGAACACTGAAACAACCTGCCTCATTCCAGTTTATATTTGTCCAACCTATTTTTATGTTACCCAAGTATTAGCTTTTATATCCTTTTACTCATGTACGAATTAATTGCTTTTGTCATTACCACTACTACTACCACTAGTGAACATCGAAATGGTACCTCACTAGTATTCACCTCACTCTGAGCCTTTATATACCCTCTGTGTCCATGTATTGTTTGTAATGGCTTGATAAAGCTCCTGGAGAGCGAAACGTTGCCACAATAAATGTCACATTAGTTGCACTTGTGTCCTTTTACTTTACAGCTTTGTTGTTGTTGGTTCACCGGTACTCTGCCATCCCGGATCTTTGTTGTTGTTGGTTCACTGGTACTCTCCCGGCCTGGATCTTTGTTGTTGTTGGTTCACCGGTACTCTACCATCCCGGATCTTTGTTGTTGTTGGTTCACTGGTACTCTCCCGGCCCGGATCTTTGTTTTTGGTTAACCGGTACCCTCCCGGCCCGGATCTTCGTTGTTGTTGGTTCACTGGTACTCTCCCGGCCCGGATCTTTGTTGTTGTTGGTTCACCGGTACTCTCCCGGCCCAGACCTTTGTTGTTCTTGGTTCACTGGTACTCTCCCGGCCCGGAACTTTGTTGTTGTTGGTTCACCAGTACTCTCCCGGACCGGATCTTTGTTGTTGTTGGTTCACCGGTACTCTCCCGGCCCGGATCTTTGTTGTTGTTGGTTCACCGGTACTATCCCGGCCCGGATCTTTGTTGTTGTTGGTTCACCGGTACTCTCCCGTCCCGGATCTTTGTTGTTGTTGGTTCACCGGTACTCTCCCATCCCGGATTTTTGTTGTTGTTGGTTCACCAGTACTCTCCCGTCCCGGATCTTTGTTGTTCTTGGTTCACCGGTACTCTCCCGTCCCGGATCTTTGTTGTTCTTGGTTCACCGGTACTCTCCCGGCCTGGATCTTTGTTGTTGTTGGTTCACCGGTACTCTCCCGTCCAGGATCTTGTTGTTCATTGTTCACCGGTACTCTCCCGTAACGGATCTTTTTTGTTGTTGGTTCACTGGTACTCTCCCGTCCCGGATCTTGTTGTTCTTGGTTCACCGGTACTCTCCTGGCCCGGATCTTTGTTGTTGTTGGTTGACCGGTACTCTCCCATCCCGGATCTTGTTGTTCTTGGTTCACCGGTACTCTCCCGGCCCGGATCTTTGTTGTTGTTGGTTCACCGGTACTCTCCCATCCCGGATCTTGTTGTTCTTGGTTCACCGGTACTCTCCCGGTCCGGATCTTTGTTGTTGTTGGTTCACTGGTACTCTCCCGGCCCGGATCTTTGTTGTTGTTGGTTCACCGGTACTCTACCATCCCGGATCTTGTTGTTCTTGGTTCACCGGTACTCTCCCGGCCCAGATCTTTGTTGTTCTTGGTTCACCGGTACTCTCCCGTCCCAGATATTGTTGTTCTTGGTTCACCGGTACTCTCCCATAACGGATCTTTGTTGTTGTTGGTTCACCGGTACTCTCCCGTCCCGGATCTTTGTTGTTCTTGGTTCACCGGTACTCTCCCGTCCCAGATATTGTTGTTCTTGGTTCACCGGTACTCTCCCATAACGGATCTTTGTTGTTGTTGGTTCACCGGTACTCTCCCGGCCCGGATCTTTGTTGTTGTTGGTTCACCGGTACTCTCCCGTCCCAGATATTGTTGTTCTTAGTTCACCGGTACTCTCCCGGCCCGGATCTTTGCACACTAGGCTACGATACTTTTTTGAAGATTATAGGATTATTTCTCACTCAATTCCTTATTAATATATACTAATATTTACCATAATAATAATTTCTGGTGAACACGTGTGTTTGTATGTACGTACTTGTTTACTAGCTTGTCGCTGTCATGGAGGGGGGAGGGGGGCACTGGGCTACACAACTCTTCTGAAGACATTTAGATAATTTACTAAACATTATCAGGGTTACCACTATCTATCTGCTGGCACTGAAAGTTTGGGAGAGAGTGATGGTATAACATACAACCAGCAGGGCGAGACACTGACACTTTAGACACTAACCAAAATTAACCAGACATAGACAAGTGATGTCGTCTGCACAACAATGGAGGTTCCTGCTAGTGGCTGCTATCAACTCCTTCAATTTTGTAACTCCTTCAGGAACTTTATTATGCATTCAAGTTTTTATTTTCTTTTTGTTTTAAGACTTGGTGTTCCCTCTTTTTTCTTTAGTACAGTATTATGGTCATAACAAGTCTGATGATGTTAGCTACATTCACAACACCAACAGCTGGGGATTGACTAATTTTTTCTTACTTTCAGTATTTACTTAATATCTCGTTTATGACCTTATCACTACACTGCTGTTATAACCAACCAATATCTGTATTTATTAATATTTCAGATCACACCGTTAACCCAATTAACTGTTTGGATATTTTGTGTCAACACTGCGGCCAGCAGCCTCATCAGCTGACTGCTACCCTCCCTCACTCAACATTCATTCAAATTTAAATTGTAAAAATTCTTGATCTTATCACATTATTCGCACTCTTGAAAGCTATTACACTCTTGTAGGTATGTTCACTGATTCACTCACGTACGATGATCGCTAATAATATCTTAGGACAGCCACTAGAACGCTAAATCCTGGGAGCACTATTTAGCGATACTGCTTCACGTGTGTGTGTGTGTGTGTGTGTGTGTGTGTGTGTGTGTGTGTGTGTGTG
>NC_069465.1:24281381-24323881 GCF_026875155.1 Cherax quadricarinatus | reverse complement strand
CCCCCAACTGGGAAGTTTGTTCATAGTCTGGAACTATCTGAAGGTCAGCGACAATGCGGAGACCATTGGAGCATAAGAAATTGTAAAAGGGGGCAAAAGAGGCTAGACTAAAGGAGCATAAAAAGGTGAAATGTAGAACCATAAACTAACTATAGGAGCAAAAGAAGCTTGACAGTAGGAGCATAAAAAAACTAGACTAGAAACATAAGAGGGAGATAGTAGGTGCATAAAAAGATTAATTGAAGGGCAAAAGAAATAGATAGTAGAAGCTAAGAAGCTGAATGTGGGGGCATAAAAAACAAATTATACGAGCTAAGACTTTAACAGTAAAGCATAACAAGCTGACTAATAAAAAGGGAAAAAAGGCAACGCTAGTAGGGGCTTAAGAAGCTAGTAGCGGAAAAATAAGAAATAACTGTAGGAAAATAAGATTATACTAGTAAACTGGAACTGATTTGTAGGGGCATAAACAGTTGACTGTAGGAAACCCAAAGCTAGCTAGTAGGGGGCATCAGAAACTAGATTAGTAGGAGCATAATAGTTTACTAGTAGGGCGTAAGAAACGGCAAAATGTGATAAGAAACTGACTTAGGAGCATAAAAGTTAACTAGTAGGAGCTAAGAAAACTGAAAAAGGAGCAAAAAAACCTTTATTAATAGGGCATTAGAAGCTAGACTAGTAGGAAACCCTAAAAGTTTAAACCCAAATAGGCTATAAAAAAGCTAGAAGGAGCATAAGAAAACAGGCTTGCAAAAGCATAAGAAGCTATATTAGTAGGAACATAAGAAACTAGACGGAAAAGGGCTAAGAAATAGGCTGTGGGGAAAATAAGAAGCTAGACTAGTAAGAGCATAAGAATCTAGACTAGTGTGAGCATAAACTAGACTAATTGGAGCATAAGAAGTTAGACTTGTAGAAGTATAAGAAACTAGACCAGTAGGAGCATAAGAAGCTGGACTAATAGGAGCATAAGAAGCTAGACTAATAGGAGTATAAAGAGCTAGACAAGTAGGGCCATAAACTAGACTGCAGGAGCATAAGAAGCTTAACCAGTAGGAGCATAAGGAGCTAGACTGGCAGGTGCATAAGAAACTAGACTAGTAGGAACATAAGAAAATTGATTAGTAAGAGCATAAGAAGACAGACTAGTAGGAGTTTAAGAAGCTAGACTAGTACGAGCATAAGAAGCTTGACTAGTAGGAGCATAAGAACATAGACTAGTAGGAGCATAAGAAGCTAGACAAGTAGGGGCATAATAAGACAGACTAGTAGGAGCTTAAGAAGCTAGACTAGTACGAGCATAAGAAGCTTGATTACTAGGAGCATAAAAAGCTCGACTAATAGGAGAATAAGAAGCTAGATTAGTAGGGGTATAAGAAGCTTCACTAGTAGGAGCATTAAGAGATACACTAGTAGGAGCATAAGAAGTTAGACTAGTAAGAGCATAAGAAGCTAAACTTGTTGAATCATATGAAGCTAGGCTAATAAGAGAATAAGAGGCTACGCTAGTTGGAGCATAAGAAGCCAGACTAGTAGGAAGATAAGAAGGAAAACTAGTAGAAACATAAGAAGCTATACTAGAAGAAGCATAAGAAGCTAGACTAGCAGGAGCATAAAAAGCTAGAATAGTGTGAACATAAGTAGCTTGACTAGTAGAAGCATAAGAATATAGACTAGTTGGAGCATAAGAAGCTAGACTAGCAGGAACATAGAAAACTTGACTAGAAGGAGCATAGGAAGCTAGACCAAAAGGAGCATAAGAAGCTTGACTAATAGGAGTATAAGAAGCTAGACTAGTAGGAGCACTAAAAGCTAGACAAGTAGGACTATAAACGATACTAGTAGGAGCATAGGAAGCTGGAATAGTAGGAGCATAAGAAGTTAGACTAGTAGGAGCATAAGAAGCTATATTAGTAGAAACATAAGAAGCTAGACTAGTAGGGCATAAGAAGCTAGACTAGTGGGAGCATAAGAAGCTAGACTAGTAGGAGCATCAGATGCTAGACTAGTGGGAGCATAAGAAGCTAGACTAGTAGGAGCATAAGAAGTTATGCTAGTATGAACATAAGGTAGACTAGTAGGGCATAAGAAGCTAAACTGTTCGGAGCCTAAGAAGCTAGACTGGTAGGAGCATAAGAAGCTAGACTAGTAGGAGCATAAAAATCTAGAATAGTGTAAGCATAAGAAGCTAAACTAGGAGGAACATAAGAAGGTAGGCTAGTAGGAGCATAAGAAGGTAGACTAGAAGGAGCATAAGAAGCTAGTCTAGTAGGTGCATAAGAAGCTAAACTAGTTGAAGTATAAGAAGTTAGAATAATATGAGCATAAGAGACTACGCTAGTAGGAGCATAAGAAGTTAAACTAGCAGGAACATAAGAAGCTAAACTAGTAGAAACATAAGAAGCTAGACTAATAGAAGCAAAGGAAGCTAGACTAGCGTGAGCATAAGAAGCTAAACTAGGAGGAACATAAGAAGGTAGACTAGGAGAAGCATAATAAGCTAGACTAGTAGGAGCATAAACGTGACAACTAGGAGCATAAGAAGTTAGACTTGTAGAAGTAAACGAAGCTAGACGAGTAGGAGCATAAGAAGCAGGACTAATAGGAGCATAAGAAGCTAGACAAGAAGGACAATAAACTAGACTAGTAGGAGCATAAGAAGCTTAACTATCAAGAGCATAAGTAGCTATTCTAGTAGGAGCATAAGAAGCTAAACTAGTAGGAGCATAAGAAGCTAGACTAGCAGGAGCATAAGCTATACTAGTAGGAGCATAAGAAATTTGACTAGTAAAAGCATAAGAAGATAGATGAGTAGGAGCTTAAGAAGCTAGAATATTAGGAGCATAAGAAGCTTGAATGGAAGGAGCATAAGAACATAGACTAGTAGGAGCATAAGAAGCTAGATTAGTAGGAACATAAGAAGCTCGACTAGTGGTAACATAAGAAGCTAGACTAGTAGGAGCATAAGAAGCTAGACTAGTAGAAGCATAAAAAGCTAGACTAGAAGAAGAATAAGAAGCTAGACTAGTAGGAGCTTAAGAATCTTGATTAGTAGGAGAGTGAGAGGATAGACTTGTAGGAGCATAAGAAGCTAGAATAGTAATACCATAAGAAGCTTGATTAGAAGAAGCATAAGAAGCTTGATTAGTAGAAGCATAAGAAGCTAGACTAGTAGGAGCATAAGAACCTAGACTAGAAGGAACATAAAAAGCTTGACTAGTAAGAGCATAAGAAGATAGACTAGTAGGAGTCTAAGAAGCTAGACTACTAGAAGCATAAAAAGTTTGGCTAGTAGGAGCATAAGAAGATAGAATAGTAGGAGCATAAAAAGTTTGGCTAGTAGGAGCATAAGAAGATAGAATAGTAGGAGCATAAGCAGCTAGACTAGAAGGAGCATAAGTAGTTTGAGAAGTAGGAGCATAAGAAGCTAGACTAATAGGAGCATAAGAAGGTTCACTAATAGGAGCATAAGAAGCTATACTAGTAGGAGCACTAAAAGATAGACAAGTAGGTATAAAAACTAGACTAGTAGAAGCATAAGAAACTAGACTATTAGGAGCATAAGAAGCTAGACTAGTAGGAGCATAAGAAGCTAGACTAGTCGGAGCATAAGAAGCTAAACTAGTAGGAGCATAAGAAGCTAGGCTAGTAGGAGCATAAGAAGCTAGACTAATAAGAGCATAAGAGGCTACGCTAGTTGGAGCATTAGAAGCTAGATTAGTAGAAAGATAAGAAGCTATACTAGTAGGAACATAAGAAGCTGTACTAGTAGAAGCATAAGAATCTAGACTAGCAGGAGCATAAGAAGCTTTACTTGTAGGAGCATAAGAAGCTAGACCAATAGGAGCATAAGAAGCTTAACTAATAGGAGAATAAGAATCTAGACTAGTAGTAGCACTAAAATCAAGACAAGTAGGACTATAAACTAAACTAGTAGGAGCATAAGAAGCTGGACGAGTAGGAGCATAAGAAGCTAGAATAGTAGGAGCATAAGATGCTACATTACTAGGAACATAAGAAGCTAGGCCAGTAGGGCATAAGAAGCCAAACTAGGAGGAACATTTAAAAAACCCAGGTAGAAGGAACATAAAATTGACTAAATAGGAGCATAAAAAGGGAAGACTTGCAAAACAAAAAAAAATTTAGACCAGTAGGAAACAAAAAAGCTTGATAACAGGAAACTTTAAAGGGGCTGGGTAAAAAACAAAATAAACTTGACAAGAAAAGGCCCCCATAAACTGGTAATAAGACATTTGATAAATTTTACTTGCAAAAAGAGTAAAAAGATAGACCCAGTAGGAGCTTTAAAAAGAAAAACTAAAAGGGGTATAAAAAGTTTTGAAAAGGGAGGACCTTAAAATAGACTAGGAAAGGGGCTTAAGAAAGTTAACATTGGACCATTTTGAAAGCTTAACTATTAGGAGCCCTAAGAAGCTATAAAAGGGAGGGAAAATAAGAAGCAAAAATAGTAGGGGGCACAAAAGCTAGCAAATAGGGGCTAAGGCTAAAACTTTGTAGGAGCTTTAAAAAGTAACTAGTGGAAGCATAAGAAGCTAGGGTTATAAAGGGGCAAAAAGAAATAAGTTTGGAGCTTAAAAAGCTTGGGCTAGTTGAAGGTTAAAAAGTAAGAACAGTTGGGAGCATAAGAACTTGAGAATAGGGCATAAAAAGGCTTTGACTAATAGTTAAAACATAAAAAAAACTAAAAGTTTTTTGGGCCAAAATAGACTAGCAGAGCACAAGAAGCTTAATTAGTAGGTGCATAAAAAGCTATACAAGTAGGGGAAAAAGAAGGGGTAGGGCTGTAGGAGCAAAAGAAGCTAAGGGCAAGTAGGGATAAGAAGCTAAAATAGTAGAACATTAGAAAACTAGACTAAAAAAGAGCACAAGAGGCTACGCTAAAGGGGCATAAGAAGCTAGACTAGCAGGAACATAATACCTTAAAATGTTGGGAAAAAAAGAAGCTATAAATAGAAGGAGCCAAAAAGAAGCTAGATTAGTAGGAGCCCTAAGAAGATATATTTTGTAGGGTTTATAAGAAGCTAGGGCCAGTAGGGGCATAAGAAGAATAGAAAAATTTGGGGGAATAAGAAGCTAAACCCTTTAGGAGCATGAGGAAAAACTAGACAAATAGGGGGCCAAAAAAAAGTAGAAGGCATAGAGAGAGTAAACCAAATTTGCCGGTATATAGGAGAAAAGTAGCAGGGATAGAGAGAAACAACAGTTTCAGGTTGAGAGAGCAACAGTAACAGGCATAGGAGAGAAAAAGTAACAGGGATTGAGAGGGGCAACCCGTAACTGGAATAAGAGAGAGCAAAAAATAAAGGCATAGTGAGAGCAACAAATACAGGGAAAAGAGAGAACAACAGTAGTTGGTATACAGAAAAGCAACAGTTGCAGGCCCCCGAAGAGAGCAACAGTACAGGCATAGAGGAGCAACAGTAGCAGGGGATAGAGGAGGGAACAGTAACAGGCATAGAGAGAGCAAAATTAAAAAAGGCATAAGAAGAAAACAGAACAGGTTTTAAAAGGGGAGCAACAGTGTAGGGAAAACAGAGAAACAACAGTACAAAGGGATTTGGGGAGAAACCCGTTTGCAGGCAAAAAGAGAGAAAAAGTAAACAGGCAATTTGAGGGACAACAGTAGCAAGGGATTTTGAGAGGAGAAAAGTTTAAAAGGCATAAAAGAGACAAAAAAACAGGATTGAGAGAGGGAACATAAAAAGGATTTGAGAGAGCAACAGTATAGGTAACAGAGGCAACAGTACAGGGATTTGAGAGAGCAACAGTAGCAGGGATAGAGAGAGGGGAACAGTAGCAGGGGATTTGAGGAAACAACAAATAAAAAGGCTTTTAAAAGAGCAACAGTAGTGGTATACCGAGAGCAAAAAAGTAGCAGGCATAGAGAGGGGCAACAGTAAACCCGGCATAGAGAGAGCAACAGTAGCAGGCTTTGAAGAGCAACAGTAACAGGGCCCCCCCCTAAGGGGAGCAACAGTAAAAGGCATAAGAGAGGGAACAGTAACAGGCATAGAGAGGAAAAAAGTAGTAGGTATACAAGAGCAAAAAAGTAGCGGGATAGAGAGAGCAACGTAGCAG
This sequence comes from Cherax quadricarinatus, assembly GCF_026875155.1. Taxonomy (NCBI): domain Eukaryota; kingdom Metazoa; phylum Arthropoda; class Malacostraca; order Decapoda; family Parastacidae; genus Cherax; species Cherax quadricarinatus. The sequence continues at coordinate 24,317,782 of NC_069465.1, read as the reverse complement.
GGGATAGGTAGAGCAACAGTAGCAGGCATGGGGAAGCAACGTAACAGGAAAAGAAAAACCCAAAAGTATAGGTATACAGAGAGCAACAGTAGCAGGGGATAGAGAAGCAACAGTAGCCCGGCATAGGAAAAGGCAACAGTAAAACGGATAAAGACAACAGTAGAGGCATACAGAGAGCAACAGTGCAGGCATACAGAGAAACAACAGTAGCAGGTAAAGAGAGAGAAAACAGTACAAGGCCCTAGGAAAAGAGCAACATTTGCAGGTATACAGAGGCAACAGTAGCAGGTATAAGAGAGCACAAGTAGCATGTAAAAAAAGGCAACAGTAGCAGGGATAAAAGAGAGCACCAAATTGCAGGTAAAAAGAGGCAACAGTACCCGGCCCTACAAGAGGAAAAGTACAGGCATACAGTGGCAACGTTTGCAAAACATTTTTGAGAGCAACATTTAAACAGGGATAAAGAGCCCAAAAGTTTTCAGGATACAGAGAGCAACATAGCAGGTTACAGCAGAACAGTAGCAGGCATAGAGAGAGCAACAGAGGAGGAAAACAGAGAGCAAAAGTACAGGTATACAGAGAGCAACCGTTGCATTTTTACGAAGCAAAAGTTTGCGGCATACAGAGAGCACCCGTAGCCCGGTAAAACAGAGAGCAACAGTACCAAAACATACAGGGGAGAACCCCGTAGGGAGGCATTTTAGGGGGAAACAACAGTATCAGGCACAGAGCGGGGCAAAAAAGTAGCAAGCATAGGGGGGAGGGAAAATTTGCAGGTTTACAGGAAACACCAGTAGCATGTTTTACGAGAGCAAAAAGTAGCAGGCTAAGAGACAAAACCCGTAGCAGGGTTTAAAAAACAGAGAGCAACAGTACCAAAGGATACAGAAGAACAGTAAACGGCATAAAGAGAGCAACAGTAGCGAATACAGTGAGCAATGTAGAGGCATAAAAGAGCAAAAGTAGGGAGAATACAAAGACAAAAAGTAGCAGGAAAAAGAGAGCAAAAGTTGCAGGCATAAGAGAGCAAAAATCAGGTATACAGAGAGAAAAAAATAGCAGGCATTGAGCAACAGTTTGCAGGGGATAGAGAGAGCAACAGTAGCAGGCAAAACAGGGGAGCAACAGAAGCAGGGATACAGAGAGCAAAAAGTTCAGGGATAGGCAACAAAACAGGCTTTTGGAAAAAGTAACGTGTAGGTATAAAAAGGGGCAACTTTTGCGGAAAAGAGAGAGCACCAGTAGCAGGATACAGAGATCAACGTAAAGGCTACAGAGAGCAACAGAGAGGGGTACAAAGAAAAGTAACCGGTATTCAGGGAGAACAGTAGCGCCCTTGAGAAAGCACGGTACAGTAAAAAGAGACAGCAAAAAGTAGCAGGCCCTTTGAGAAGCAAAAGTACAGGTATACAGAAAAGCAACCCGTAAACGGGATAGAGAGAGCCCAAAATAGCAGGAAAAGAGTGAGAAAAGTAGCAGGCATAGGGGAAAAGAACAGTAGCAGGCTTTGGGGAGAGCAAACGTAGGGAGGCAATGAGAAAAGCAACAGTAGAAGGCATAAAGAGAGCAAACCCGTAAAGGTATACAGGGAAACAAAAAGTAGCAGGGACAGAGAGAGCAACGAAGGGAGGGATAGAGATTGCAAAAAGTAGCGTTTTTAAAAGAGGCAAAAAGTAGCAGGAAAGGAGAGCAAACAACCGCAGGCATTTGAAAAAGCAACAGTGGGGAGGGGATAAAGAGAGCAAAAGTTTCCAGGCATAGAGGGGAAAACAACGGTTGCAGGCATATAGACAGAAAAATCAGCAGGCACACAGAGAGCAAAAAGTAGTAGGACATACATAGACAACAAAAGGAGGCACACAGAGAGCAACAGAGCAGGGATTCAAAAAGCAACAGTAGCAGGCACACAAAAGAGCAACAGTAGCAGGTAAAAAGGAAACAACAGTAGCAGGCATAAGAGAGAAAAAAGTACAGGGAAAACAAGGGGGAAAGAGTAACAGGCATAGAGAGAGCAACAGTAGTTTGGCAAACAGAGAAACAACAGTTTTTCTGGGTTTAAAAAAAGCAAAGTACGGTTTTAAAGAGAGCCCAAAAGTAGCGGCTTTAAAGGACCAAAAAGTAGCAGGAATTTGAGAGAGCCCAAAAAGAGCAGGCAAAAAAGAGAGAACAGTAGGGAGGCAAATAGAAGCAACGTATAGGGGGTACAGAGAGAAAAAGTAAACAGGACAGGAAAAGGGCAACAGTTTTGCAGGATAGAGGAAAAGGGAACAGTACAGGCATAGAAGAGCAACAGTAGCAGGGATTCCCCGAGACAAAAAGGGAGCAAGGGGATAAAAGAGAGCAAAAAATAGCAGGCAAAAAAGAGAGCAACAGAAACAGGGGATACAAAAAAGCAAAAATTTTGGAAAGGGATAGAAAAGCAGCGGGAGCGTCACAGGGGACAGCAACAGTAAAACAGGGAAAAGAGGGGAGCAACAGTACAGGTATAAAAAGACAGCAACGTACGGGATAGAAAAGAGCAACAGTAGAGGATAGAGGAGCAAAAAGTAGCGGCATAAGAGAGCAACATTTGCAGGCATACAGAGAGCAAAAGTAGCAGGCATAAAAGAGAGCAACAGTAGCAGGCATAGAGAAAAGCCCCAAAAGTACAGGTTTTACGGGAGCAACATAGCAGCATAGAGAAGCAACAGTACAGGGACAGAGACAGCAACATAGCAGGTATTTCAGAGAGCAACAGTAACAGGGAAAAGAGAAGCCCCCTGGCAGGAAAAGAGAGAGCCACAGTAGGGAGGATCAGAGAGCAACAGTGCAGGCTAGAGAGAAGAGTTTGCAGGTATACAGGGAGCAAGAGTAGCAGGCATAGAGAAAGCAACGGTTTTGCAGGCATAAAGACAGCAACAGCAGAGGCATCAGAGAGCAACAGTAGGGAGGCATACAGAGACAACATTGGAGGGTACAAGGGCAACAGTAAACCAGATACAAAAAGCCCAACCCTTAGGCCCTAGAGGAGCAACAGTAGCAGGTAAAAAGAGGCAACATTTGGGGGCTTTGATAGGGCAACATTTGAGGGATACAGAGAGCAACAGTAACAGGCATAGAGGGGGGAAAAAGCAGCGGCATACAGAGAGCAACAGTACAGGTTACAAGGGGAGCAGAATGGGAGGTATACAGAGAGCAAAAAAGTACAGGGGATAAAAGAGAGCAACAGTAGCGGTAACGAGAAACAACGTAGCAGGGTAGAAAGGGCAACACTAGAGGGATACAGAGAGCAACAGTAGATGCAAAAGAGAGAGCAACAGTAGCAGGTATACAGAGAGCAAAAAGTAAAAAGCATATAGAGAGCAAAAAAGTAGCAGGGATGGGGAGAGCAAAAGTTTGCAGGCATAGGGGGAGCAACGTAGCAGGCATGAAAGAGCAACAGTAGCAGGTATACAGGGAGCAAGAGTAGCCCGGGGATAGAGGGAAAACAACCGGGAACAGGCCAAAGTGACAGCAAAAGCCTCAGGCATTAGAGGCAAAAAGTAGCAGGAAAACAGAGAGCAACAGTAGGGGGCTACAAAGCAACAGTTTGCAGGGAACAAAAAGGGAAACGTGCAGGGAAAACAGGAGCAAAAGTAGCAGGTAAAGAGGGGAGCAAAAAATAGCAGAAAGGGGGAGCAACGTAGAGGTAAACAGGAGCAACAGAACGGGATCGAAGGGACCATACAGGGTTTAAAAAAGGGGGCAACATAGCAGCAAAAACAGAGAGCCAAAAAAAGCAGGCATACAGGAGCAACAGTAGCAACATACAAGAGAACATAGCAGACATAGAGAGAGCAAAAAGTTGGGGAGGGCCCTACAGAGGAAACAACAATAGCAGGAAAACCGAAGCAACAGTTGCAGGCAAAAGAGAGGGGGCAATTTGTAGGGGGGCATACAGAGAGGGGAACCCCGTTGGGGGTTAAGAGAGCAACCCGTTTGCAGTTTTACAGAGACAAACAGTAGCAGGCATACAAGAGCACCAGTAGCCCGGGATTTCAGAGAGAAAAGTAGCAGGGATACAGGGGAGCAAAAAGTACAGGCATAAAAAGTGGCAAAAAGTAGCAGACATTTCAGAGAGAAAAAGTAGCCCCCACATAGAGAGAGCAATAGTTTGCAGGGCCCTACAGGAGCAACAATAGCAGGGAAAACCCGAGAGCAACGTACAGGCATAGAGGAGCAAAAAGTAGAAAAGGGAAAAAGGGAACCCTACAGGGTTTTACAGAGGCAAAGTAAAAGTTATTTCAGAAGCAAAAAGGGAGCAGGAAAACAGAGGGGCAAACCTAGCAGGGGATAAAGAGAGCCCAAAAGTCCAAAACATACAGAGAGAATTGTAGCAGGGATTTTAAAAGAGCAACAGTATTTAGGACAGAGCGAGCAAAAAGTTTTTAGGCCCTAGAGAGAGCAACGTAGCAGGGTTTTCAGAGAGCACCAGTAGCATGAATACAGTGAGAACATAAACAGGAAACAGAAGCAAAAAGTAAACAGACATTTCAGTGAGCAACAGTAGCAGGCATAGAGAGACCCAAAAGTTTTCAGGCATACAGAGAGGGAACAATAGCAGGTATACAAAGAGCAAAAAGTAGCAGGCATTTGAGCAAAAGTAGCCGGATAGAGAGAGAAAAGTACAGGCATACGAAGCAACAGTTGCAGGTATACAGAGAGCAACAGTAGCAGGCTTTTGGGGAAAAAGTCCCGGCATTGAGGGAGTAAAAAGTAAAATGAAGGGATTTAAAAAGAGAAAAGTAGCAGGGGATAGAGGAGCCCAATACACATCCGAGAGAACAGTAAACAGGGGATACGAGAGCAAAGTAGCGGCTTTCGGGGAGCAACAGTTTGCAGGTATACAGGGAGCAAAAAGTAGCAGGATTTGAGAAAACACGGAGCAGTCATAGAGACAAACCAAAAGAAGCAGGCATAAAAGAGAGCAAAAGTAACGGTTTTACAAACAAGCAACAGTACAGGCCCTTTGAGAGAGCAAAAAAATGCAGGCCCAAAAAGAAAAGGAAAAAAGCAGCAGGCTTTGAGAGAGCAACGTCAGGGATAGAAGGCAACAATAAAAGGCATAGAGAGGCAACAGTTAAGGGGATAAAGAGGGGCAACAGTTTGCAGGGAAACCGGGGGAGCAAACAGTAGCAGGCACAGAGAAGGGAAACAACAGGTAAAAGGCATAGAGAGAGCAAAAAGTTTTGATTACACAGAGAGCCAAAAAGTGTAGGCATAGAGAGGCAAAAAGCAGCAGGCAAAAAGAGAGCAACATTTGCAGGGATACAGAGAGCAAAAGTACACATAGAGAAAGCAACGGGAGCAGGGATATAAAACAGCAACAGCAGCAGGCCCCAAAAAGGGGCAAAAGTGTAGGAAAACATAGAGCAAAGTAAAGGGGGCACACAAAAAAACAACAGTTTGCAGGCATGCAAAAAAACAACAGCAGCCGGGGGATTCAAAGCAACATAGCGGTAAAGAGAGGAAACAACAGTAGCAGGCATCAAAAGAAACAGTTGCAGGTTTTACAGAGAGCAAAAAGTAGCAGGTATACAAAAAAAAAAAGTTTGCTGGCATAAAGAGAAACAACAGTTAAAACATTCATAGGAGAAACAAAAAGAACAGGTATACAGAGGGGGGCAAAAAGAGCAGGGGTTTAAAAGGAGCAAAAAAGCACATAAAAGGGGGCCCAATTTAAAATGGCAGGCATTTCAAAAGAAACAAAAATACCAAAGGGATAGGAGAAAACAAAAAGGGAGCAGGCATATAGGAACAGCAACACAACAGGCACAACAGGAGCAAAAAATAGTAGGCATTTCTTTTTGCAACAGTAGGAAGGGACAAGAGAGCAACAGTTTGGCAGGCATGGAAAAAGGGAAAAGTAGAGGCAAACAGAGAGCAAAAGAAAAAGGTTTAAAAGGGGGGAGGCAACAGTTAAACAGGCATAGAGAGAGCAACAGTTTTGCTGGTTTTACAGAGAGAAAGAGTAACAGGCATTTGAGAGAGCAACCCGTAGTAGGATACAGAGAGCAAAAGTTGCTGGGATAAAGAAAAGCAGAAGTAGCAAGGGTATTTGAGAGCAACAGTTGCAGGCCCTAAAGAAAGGGCCCGGAAAAAGGACCCCAAAGTAGAGAGCAACAAGGGGCATGGGGATAGGAGAGCAAATTAATGCAGGAATAAGAGAAGGGAAAATTTAAATAGGGGTTCAAGAGCAACAGTTGCAGGAAAAGAGAAAAGGAAAGGGAACAGTAGCAGGCATTAGAGAGGAACAACAGATAGAGAAACAAAGTAGAGATAAAAGGCAACAGTTTGGGAAGGGATACGAGAAACTACAGTTTGCAGGGTACAGAAAAGCAAAAAGTAGCAGGCAATAGAGAGACCCAAAAGTAAACAGGCATAAAAAAAGTAGCCCCGGATCAAAACAGTAGCAGGTATTTAAAAAGAAAAAGTTCCCCGGGTTACAGAAAAACAAACACTTAGAGGTAAAGGGATTTGCAAGAGAGCAACAGTACCCGGCATAGAAAAGAGAAACCCCGTTAAACAGGAATTTAAAAGAGACCCCAAAATAACAAGAGACAGAGAAAAGGCACAAAAGGCACCCCCATAAGGGAAAGGGGAGCAAAAGTACCAGGATACAGAGAGCAACCCGTAGGGGATGTTTTACAACAGTAATTAAAACGGGAAAGTAGGGAGGATTGAGGGGAAACAAAGTTAGAAAGGAAAACAGAGGCAACAAAAAACCCGGATACAGAGAGAAAAAGTGCAGGAAAAACAGGGGCAACGTGAACATACGAAGAACAGTACAGGATAGAAGAACATAATAAATCAAACAAACAGAGAGGGAACAAAAACCCCAAAAATTTTTACAGAGAGAACAGTTCAGGCCCTAAAAAGAGCAACAGAAGGCATACAGAGAGCAACGTTGCAGGTAAAAGAGAAAAAAAAAAGTAGCAAAAATACAGAGTAAAGTACCCCCCCCAAAAAAAACCCCCCCCCCAGGAACAGAGGGGAACAGAAAAGGGCCCTTCCCGTCCAAAACAGAAAAGCAACAGAGCAGGGATTAGAAGGGAAATCAGGAAAAAAATTCATTTTCAGGAGCAACATTAGCAGGCCCCCAACAGGAAAAAGAAACAGTGCCGGTTATTCAGAAAATCAACTAGAGCTCAAAAGGGAAAGAGCAGGTACGGAAACCAGGGAAAACAGAGAGCCCAAAAGAAACCCGGGATTTAAGAGCAAAAGTAGCAGGAAAACAGAGGGCCCAAAAGTAGCAAGGTTTTAAAAGGAGCAACATTCCGGCAACAGAGAGCCAAAAGTAGCAGGAAAAGGAAAAGCAACTAGCAGGCCCTAGAGAGACCCCAACAGTGGGTTTTAGAAGAGCAACCCTACAGTTTTAAAAAAGGGCAACAGTAGAGGCATACAAAGAAAAAGGAAAGCAAACAAAGAAGGCAAAACAGAGAGCAAACGGTTTCAGGAAACAAAAAGAAAATAGTCAACCCGTAGCAGGCAAAAAAAGAAGCCAAAGTTGCAGCCCAAAAAGAGAGCAACAATAAGCAGGTAACAGAGAGCAAACAGTACCCGGGATAAAAGAACAACAGTTTTGGAAAGGAAAAGGACAAAAGCAAAATAGCAGGATAAAAGAGAACAACAGGTAAAAACCCAGGTAAGAAGTAAAAGTAGTTTTTTCAAAAGAGCAAAAAGGGAGCAGGGATAAGAGAGCAACCCCGTAGCGGCTAGAGAAAGGGGCAACAAATACCAAAGGGAAACGAGGAAAAAAGGGAGCAGGGCCCTACAGAGGGAAAAAATAAAAAGGCATACAGGAGGCCCAAAAACCCGTTACAGGGAAAATTAAGGATGAGAAAGGGGCCTAGAGTTGGAAAAGGGCCTGTACAAGAGAAACAAATAGCAGGTTTTTACAAAGAAATACAGGTAGGAAAAGGGTCATACAGGGGAAACCCAGTTTTCAGGCATAAAAGGGCATGAAAAAAGAAAAGGAACAGTTTAAATGGGCCAAAAGGGGGAAAGAGGGGCAACAGTATCAGGATAAAAGAGCAACTTACAAGGGAAGGCCCAAAAAAACCCCCCCAAAACAAAAAGCAGGCATTTGGAAAAGAAAAATTTGAGTTTCAGAGGCCCAAAAGTAGCAAGGGAAAAGAAACAACGGAGCAGGCATAGAGAGAGGAACAGTAAAAGGGGGATACAGGAAACAAAGTACAAAGGGATAAGGGGGAGGAACAGTAGGGCTTAAAAGAGAGCAACGTAAAAACCCGGGAATATTTCCCGGGGGGAAAAAGCAACCGGGAGCCGGCATAAAAAGAAAGAAACGGTAAAAAAACCCGATCATTAAAAAGAAACAGAACAGTAGAAGGCCAAAAAGGAAAGAAAAACCGGGAGCAGGTTAAAACCGAAAGCAATTCAGAGGCCAGGCATAAAAAGAGCAACAGTAGCAGGCAAAAAAGAGGCAACAGTAGCAGGATAAAGAGACAACAAATTCAGGCTAGAGGGGAGGAACAGTTGCAAAGGGGAAACAGGGGCAACAAGCAGGGAAGAGAGGGCAAAATACAGGAAAAAAAGAAAGCCCAAAAGTAGCCCGGTAAAGAGACAACAGAGCAGGCATAGAGAAACAAAAGAGGAGGATAGAGGGGAAACAAACAGTACAGGGATACAGAGAGCAACAGTAGCAGGCATAGAGAGAGCAACAGTTAGCAGCATAGAGAGAGGGAACAGTAGCAGGCATACAGAGAGCAAAAGTAGGCAGGCATTAGAGAGAGGAACAGTAGTAGGCATACAGAGAGCAACAGTAGGAGGCATACAGAGAGCAACAGTAGCAGGCAGCAAAACAACAGTAGCCGATACAGAACAACAAAGCAGGAAGAGAGAGCAACAGTACAGGTATACGAGAGAACATAACAGCAAGAGAGCACAGTAAGCAAGAAAGAGCACCGTTGCAGTATAAGAAGCAGAAGGAGCAGGTATACAGAAGCAACATACAGCATAAAAGAGCAACAGTAGCAGCAAGAGAGAGCAACAGTAGCATATCAGAGATCACAGAGCAGCATAGAGAGAGAACTAGCAGTAACAGAGACAACATAGCAGGCATAAGAGGGCAACACAGCAGGTATACAGAAGCACGTAGCAGCATAAAGAGAACAACATAGCAACATAGACACAACATAGGAGGTTAGAGAGAGCAACATAGCAGATACAGAGAGCAACATAGCGGCATAAAGAAACACAGAGCAGGCATACAGGAGCCAGTAGCAGCATAGAGAGCACGAGCAGGCATAAAAGAGCAACAGAGCAGGCATACAGAGAGCACTATAGCGTATACAGAGAGCAAAGTACAGGCAACAGAGAGCAACAGTATAGGCATTCAGAGAGCACAGTCAGAACAGAGAGAGCAACGTAGCAGCAAGGAGCAACAGTAGCAGTATACAGAGGCACATAGCAGTATACAGAGTACAGTGCACAACAGAAGCACCAGAGCAGTATAAAGAGCAACATACCAGGCATACAAGAGCAACAGTAGCAGGCTAGAGGCAATAGTACAGACAACAAGAGCAACATAGCAGGCGTAGAGACAATAGTTGCACATAAAGAGCAACAAACAGTATACAAGAGCAACAGTAGGAGCATAAAGAGCAACAGTAATAAGGCAACAGAGAGCAACATAGCAGGTATACAAGAGCAAAAGTAGCGTATACAGAGAGAACAGTAGCAGGCATACGAGGCACCATACAGGTATACTAGAGCAACAGAGCAGCAAGGAAGCAACAAACGCACGAGAGCAACAGTTGCAGTACACGAGAGCACAGAGCACATACGATCAACATACAGCATAGAGAGAGCAAAATAGCAGCAACAGGCAACAGAACGCATCACAACAACGTAGTAGGCATACATCCACATAGCAGATACAGAGCAACAGTAGCAGGCAACAAGAGCCAGTAGCAGTATACAGAGAGAAAGTACAGGCATACAGAGAGCCCAAGTACAGGTAACAGAAGCAACAGTAGCGACTACAGTGAGACAGAGCAGCATAGAGAGACAATATTTGCAGGCAACAGAGAGCAACATAGCAGTACACAAGAGCAACAGTACACTAGACAACAGTAGCCGGCATAGAAGAGCAACAAGCAGCATACAGAGAGCAACAGTAGCAGGTAACAAAGCAACATAGCAGCATAGAGCAACATAGAGCATAGAGAGAGTAACAGTAGTAGGTATAAGAGAGCAACAGTAGCAGCATAGAGAGAGCACATTTGCTACATACAGAAGCAACATAGCAGCATAGAAGAGCAACGTACGGCTAGAAAGGGCAAAGTAGCAGCATACAGAGAGCACAGACAGGGATACAGAGAGCACATACCGCTACGAGAGCAACAGTAGAGCATTCAGAGAGCAACAGTACAGGAACAGAGAAGCAACAGTACAGCAAAGAGAAAACAGTACAGATACAGAGTGCCCAGTAGAGTATACAGAGAGCAACAGTAGCAGGCATACAGAGAGCCCAGTAGCAGTATACAAGAGCAACAGTACCACATACAGAGAGCAACAGACAGGCATCAAAGCAATAGTACAGACATACAGAGAGCAACATACAGCGAGGAGAGCAATAGTTGCAGGCTAGAGAGAGCAACATAGCAGTTACGAGAGCAACAGTAAGCATAGAGGGCAACAGTAAAGCAAAGAGAGCAACATACAGTATACAGAGACAACAGTAGCAGTATACAGAGAGGAACATAGCAGGCATACGAGAGCACCATAGCATATCATAGAGCACAGTACAGACATAGAGAAGCAACAGAAGCAGGCATACGAGAGCAACATTGCAGTACACAAAGCAACAGTAGCAGACAACAAGATCAACAGTAGCAGCATAAGAAGCAACAGTACAGCATACAGGGCACAGAACGGCATCACAAAGCACAGTAGAGGCATACAGTGATCAACAGTACAGTATACAAGGCAACAGTCAGCAACAGAGAGCACAGTAGCAGGTATACAGAAGCAACAGTAGCAGCATACAGAGAGCCAAAGTAGCAGGATACGAGACAAGTAGCAACATCAGTGAGCACAGTACAGCATAAGAACCAATGTGCAGGCTACAAGAGCAACAATAGCAGACACAAGACAACAGTAGCAGCATAGAGCAACATACCGGCATAGAGAAGCACAGTAGCAGGCAAACAGAGAGCAACAGTAGCAGTATACAGAGAGAAAAAAAAAGTCAGCATAGAGCAACAGTAGCAGCATAGAGAATAACAGTAGTAGGTTAAAGAGAGCAACATAGCGCATAGAGAGCACCAGTGACATACAGAGAGCAACAGTAGCACATTCAGGAGAATATACAATACAGGAGCAACAGAGCACATAGAAGAGCACCAGGCAGCATACAGGGCAACAGAGCAGGCAAGAGAAAGCAGCGTACAGTCATAGAGACAGCAACAGTAGCAGCTAGAGAGACAAAAGTAACAGTAACAGACAGCACAGTAGCAGCATAAAGAGCAACAGAGCAGGCAAGAAAGCAACAGCAGCAGGCATAGAGAGACAACAGTACAGCAGAGAGAGCACAATAGCAGGCAGAGAGAGCAACATGAGGCATAAAGAAGCAACAGTAGCAGGTAACGGGACAACAGTACGCACAGAGAGAGCACATACAGGCATAGAGAGAGCAACAGTAGCATTAACAGAAGCAACAGTAGCATTAAAAGAGACAACAGTACAGCTAGAGAGAGCAACAGACAGGGATAGAGAGACAACAGTAGCAGGCATACAGAAGCAAAAGTACAGGCATAGAGAAAGCAACGGTAGCAGGCAATAGACTGCAACGCAGCAGCACACAGAGAGCAACAGAGTAGCATACTAGGCAACAGTAGGAGGCCACGAGAGCAACAGACAGCATGCAAAACAACAGCAGCAGGCATCAGAGAGCAACAGTACAGATAAGAGAGAGCAACATACAGCATAGAGAGCAACAGTACAGGTATAATGAAGCAAGTACAGCAAGGAGCGACGTAGCAGGCATACAGAGAGCAACAGTTGCAGGTAAACAGAGCAGAAGTACAGTATACAGAGAGCAACACTACGGCATAAGAGAGCAACAGTAGCAGGCATAGAGAGAGCAACAGTAGAGGTATACAGAGAGCAACAGTAGCAGGGATAAGAAGCAACAGCAGCAGGTATACAAGAGCAACAGTACAGCATAAAGGAACAACATACGCATGAGACAGCAACAGAGCAGAAAGAGAAGCACGTACAGGTAGCAGAAAGCAACATACAGGCATAGAGCAACAGCAGCTAGAGAAGCAACAGTAGCAGCATAGAGAGAGCAACGTACGGCATGAAAAGCAACAGTAGCAGGCATACAAGAGCACTAGAGCATATACAGAGAGCACGTCCAGCATACAGAGAGCACAGTAGCGCATTCAGAAGTAACAGTATCAGGAACAAGAGGCACAGTACAGCATAAGAGCAACATAGCAGTATACAGAGAGCACATAGCATGTATACAGAACAAGAGTAGCAGCAACAGAGAGCACCAGTAGCAGTATACAAGAGCAACAGTACAGCATACAAGAACAACAGTACAGCATACGTGAGCAACATAGCAGACAACAGAAGAACAGTAGCAGCATAGAGAGGCATATTGCAGGCATACAAGACAACAACACGGTAAAGAGCAACAGTAGCAGGCAAGAGAGAGCAACAGTAGGAGCATACAGAGACAACAGTAGAGAAATAGAAGCAACAGAGCATTATACAAGAGCAACAGTAGCAGAACAGAGAGCCATAGCCTTAACAGAAGCACAGACAGCATAAGAGAGCAACAGAGCAGCATACGAGAGCACAGTAGCAGTACACAGAGACACATACAGCTACAGAGATCAACAGTAGCGGCATAGAGAGACAACCGAGCAGTATACAGAGAGCACAGAGCAGCATTCACAGAGCAACAGTACGGCATACAGAGAGCACAGTAGCAGTATACAAGAGCAACAGTACAGGCATACAGAAGCCCAGAGCAGGTATACGAGAGCAACGCAGGCATACAGAGCACAGAGAGGTATACAGAGACAACAGTAGCATAACAAGAGCAACAGTAGCGGAATAAGAGAGCAACAGGCAGGCATCAGAAGCACAGTAGCAGCAACAGAGAGCAACAGTACAGTAACAAGACAACAGTACCTGCAACAGAGAGCAACAGACAGCACAAGAGAGCAACAGTACAGGCATAGAGAGAGCACAGTGCAGGTATAAGAGACACCATAGATGATACAGAGAGCAACAGTACAGCAACAGAGAGCACCATAGCAGGTATGCAAAGCAACAGTACCAGGCATACAGAGAGCAACAGTAGCAGGCATACAGAGAGGAACAGTAGAAGACATACAGTGAGCAACAGTAGCAGGCATAGAGAGAGCAATAGTTGCAGGCATACAGAGAGCAACAATAGCAGGTATACAGAGAGCAACAGTAGCAGGCATAGAGCAACAGTAGCAGGCATAGAGAGAGGAACAGTAGCTGGCATGCAGAGAGCAACAGTAGCAGGTATAAAGAGAGCAACAGTAGCAGGCATAGAGCAACAGTAGCAGGCATAGAGAGAGTAAAAGTAGTAGGTATACAGAGAGCAACAGTAGCAAGCATAGAGAGAGCAACAGTAGCAGGCATAGAGAGAGCAACAGTAGCAGGCATACAGAGAGCAACAGTAGCAGGCATACAGAGAGAAACAGTAGCAGGCATACAGAGAGCAACAGTACCAGGTATACAGGGAGCAACACTAGCAGGCATAGAGAAAGCAGCGGTAGCAGTCATAGAGACAGCAACAGTAGCAGGCATAGAGAAAGCAACAGTAGCAGGTATACAGACAGCAACAGAAGCAGGCATAGAGAGAGCAACAGTAGCAGGCATAGAGCAACAGTAGCAGGCATACAGAGAGCAACAGTAGCAGGCATAGAGAGAGCAACAGTAGCAGGTATACAGAGAGCAACAGAAGCAGGCACAGAGAGCAACAGTAGCAGGCATAGAGAGAGCAACAGTAGCAGGCATACAGAGAGCAACAGTAGCAGGCATAGAGAAAGCAACGGTAGCAGGCATAGAGAGAGGAACAGTAGCAGGCATACAGAGAGCAATAGTAGCAGGCATAGAGAGAGGAACAGTAGTAGGCATACAGAGAGCAACTGTAGGAGGCATACAGAGAGCAACAGTAGCAGGCATGCAAAAAGCAACAGTAGCCGGCATACAGAGGGCAACAGAAGCAGGTAAAGAGAGAGCAACAGTAGCTGGCATAGAGAGAGCAACAGTAGCAGGTATACAGAGAGCAACAGTAACAGGCATAGAGAGAGCAACAGTAGTAGGCATAGAAAGAGCAACGGTTGCAGGTATACATAGAGCAGAAGGAGCAGGTATACAGAGAGCAACAGTAGCAGGCATAAAGAGAGCAACAGTAGCAGGCATAGAGAGAGCAACAGTAGCAGGTATACAGAGATCAACAGTAGCAGGCATAGAGAGAGGAACAGTAGCAGGTATACAGAGAGCAATAGTAGCAGGCATAGAGAGGGCAACACTAGCAGGTATACAGAGAGCAACAGTAGCAGGCATAAAGAGAACAACAGTAGCAGGCATAGAGACAGCAACAGTAGCAGGCATAGAGAGAGCAACAGTAGCAGGTATACAGAGAGCAACAGTAGCAGGCATAAAGAGAACAACAGTAGCAGGCATACAGAGAGCAACAGTAGCAGGCATAGAGAGAGCAACAGTAGCAGGCATAGAAAGAGCAACAGTAGCAGGCATACAGAGAGCACTAGTAGCAGGTATACACAGAGCAACAGTACCAGGCATACAGAGAGCAACAGTAGCAGGCATTCAGAGAGCAACAGTATCAGGAACAGAGAGAGCAACAGTAGCAGGCATAGAGAGAACAACAGTAGCAGGTATACAGAGTGCACCAGTAGCATGTATACAGAGAGCAACAGTAGCAGGCATACAGAGAGCACCAGTAGCAGGTATACAGAGAGCAACAGTACCAGGCATACAGAGAGCAACAGTAGCAGGCATACAGAGAGCAACAGTAGCAGACATACAGAGAGCAACAGTAGCAGGCGTAGAGAGAGCAACAATAGCAGGTATACAGAGAGCAACAGTAGGAGGCATAGAGAGAGCAACAGTAGGAGGCATACAGAGAGCAACAGTAGCAGGTATACAGAGAGCAACAGTAGCAGGTATACAGAGAGGAACAGTAGCAGGCATACAGAGAGCACCAGTAGCAGGTATACAGAGAGCAACAGTAGCAGGCATAGAGAGAGCAACAGAAGCAGGCATACAGAGAGCAACAGTTGCAGGTACACAGAGAGCAACAGTAGCAGACATACAGAGATCAACAGTAGCAGGCATAGAGAGAGCAACAGTAGCAGGTATTCAGAGAGCAACAGAAGCAGGCATTCACAAAGCAACAGTAGCAGGCATACAGTGATCAACAGTAGCAGGTATACAGAGAGCAACAGTAGCAGGCATACAGAGAGCCACAGTAGCAAGTATACAGAGAGCAACAGTAGCAGGCATACAGAGAGCCACGGTAGCAAGTATACAGAGAGCAACAGTAGCAGGCATACAGAGAGCCAAAGTAGCAGGTATACAGAGGGCAACAGTAGCAGGTATACAGAGAGCAACAGTAGCAGGTATACAGAGAGCAACAGTAGCAGGCATACAGAGAGCAACAGTAGCAGGCATACACAGAGAAACAGTAGCAGGCACAAAGAGAGCAAGAGTAGAAGGAACGGAGAAAACTGTAGGCAACACTGAGAGAACAAGAGTAGCCGGTACAGAGAGCATCAGTAGTACGTGTAGAGAGTGGCAGTAGTAGGTGCAGAGAGTGGCAGTAGTAGGTGCAGAGAGTGGCAGTAGTACGTGTAGAGAGTGGCAGTAGTAGGTGCAGAGAGTGGCAGTAGTAGGTGCAGAGAGTGGCAGTAGTAAAGGTGCAGAGAGTGCAGTAGTAGTGCAGAGAGTGGCAGTAGTAGGTGCAGAGAGTGGCAGTAGTAGATGCAGAGAGTGACAGTAGTAGGTGCAGAGAGTGGCAGTAGTAGGTGCAGAGAGTGGCAGTAGTAGGTGCAGAGAGTGGCAGTAGTAAGTGCAGAGAGTGACAGTAGTAAGTGCAGAGAGTGGCAGTAGTAGGTGCAGAGAGTGACAGTAGTAGGTGCAGAGAGTGGCAGTAGTAGGTGCAGAGAGTGGCAGTAGTAGGTGCAGAGAGTGACAGTAGTAAGTGCAGAGAGTGGCAGTAGTAGGTGCAGAGAGTAACAGTAGTAGGTACAGAGAGTGACAGTAGTAGGTACAGAGAGTAACAGTAGTAGGTACAGAGAGTGACAGTAGTAGGTACAGAGAGTGACAGTAGTAGGTACAGAGAGTGACAGTAGTAGGTACAGAGAGTAACAGTAGTAGGTACAGAGAGTGACAGTAGTAGGGACAGAGATGACAGTAGTAGGTACAGAGAGGACAGTAGTAAAGGGACAGAGAGTAACAGTAGTAGGTACAGAGAGTGACAGTAGTAGGTACAGAGAGTAACAGTAGTAGGTACAGAGAGTGACAGTAGTAGGTACAGAGAGTGACAGTAGTAGGTACAGAGAGTGACAGTAGTAGGTACAGAGAGTAACAGTAGTAGGTACAGAGAGTAACAGTAGCAGGTACAGAGAGTAACAGTAGTAGGTACAGAGAGTCACAGTAGTAGGTACAGAGAGTAACAGTAGTAGGTTCAGAGAGTAACAGTAGTAGGTACAGAGAGTAACAGTAGTAGGTACAGAGAGTCACAGTAGTAGGTACAGAGAGTAACAGTAGTAGGTACAGAGAGTAACAGTAGCAGGTACAGAGAGTAACAGTAGTGGGTACAGAGAGTAACAGTAGTAGGTACAGAGAGTAACAGTAGTAGGTACAGAGAGTAACAGTAGTGGGTACAGAGAGTAACAGTAGTAGGTACAGAGAGTAACAGTAGCAGGTACAGAGAGTAACAGTAGTAGGTACAGAGAGTAACAGTAGTAGGTACAGAGAGTAACAGTAGTGGGTACAGAGAGTAACAGTAGTAGGTACAGAGAGTAACAGTAGTGGGTACAGAGAGTAACAGTAGTAGGTACAGAGAGTAACAGTAGGAGGTACAGAGAGTAACAGTAGCAGGTACAGAGAGTAACAGTAGTAGGTACAGAGAGTAACAGTAGCAGGTACAGAGAGTAACAGTAGTAGGTACTAAGTGGAAGTTGGTGTTTGTAGTGGAGATGTTTGCTCAAGGAAGGTGATCAACCCTCTAAACTGATCAACTGGTGTTTGCATCACAAAAGACTTCTCAAGATTCATTTGCATGTGAATGAAGGAGTAGGATAAGGTGTTTATGTGGGTAGGGAGACTATGTGCGTGTATACTCACCTATTTGTTGTTGAGAGGGTTGATTCTTAGCTCCCGACCCCACTTCTCCACTAGCCGCTACAAGGGCTATTCTCTCCTGGCTGTCTGAGCCCTTTCATACTTACTGCCTGAACCAGTTGTTCTCTAGATCATTTCCCTTCCTGATTACTATAAAGCTAATGCTCCATTAGCCATCATTTACAGATAGAATCGCCCTGTCCACCCTGCAAATTTCTCTAAGTATTTTGCATGTCGTAATCATATCACTCTGTGTTTCTGTTCTAAGGTATCATCAGGTTTAGCGCCTTCAACCTCTTCTCATTACTCACACCCTCAGCTCTGGAACTAGTTTCGTTGCAGGACTGCCATTTTTCCAGCTTCTTGACGTGCTTTATCAGATGCGGTGTTCCATACTGGCGCTGCATACACAAGGATGACGCGGTGTTCCATACTGGCGCTGCATACACAAGGATGACGCGGTGTTCCATACTGGCGCTGCGTACACCAGGATGACGCGGTGTTCCATACTGGCGCTGCATACACCAGGATGACGCGGTGTTCCATACTGGCGCTGCATACACCAGGATGACATGACATTCATCGTGAATGCCACCTTGTCGAGGCTCTTAAAAACTAGCCATAAATTTACCAGGCTCTCATTTGCTGCAGCTGTTATGTAGCTGTGTGTCTCAAACAAAATACTTGAGACTATGCTAACCCCAAGATAGTTATTTTCCAGAAGGTTTACAACATTTTACCGCCAGAACCTGTACTCTGTTGCCGGTCGTCTTTGCCCTTCCTCAATTTTTATAACTTAGCATTTATTGGGGTTAAATTATAACGGCCACGTAACGGACCAATCCTCCAACTTATCCAGATCTATTCGTAGTCTTTCCTGGTCTTCTCCTGTTTGCATTCAGCTTAAGCTTCGCATCATCTGTAAACAGATCGAAAAACTGATCGTTGTGGAACCCTACTCATCATACTCACCCATTCCGACTGCTCCTCCGAAGAATAACTTGTTGTTTCCATCCTGTTAACCATTTCAGGATCCACTGGAATGCTTTTCCTACATGTGATTTCTGCCATAGAAGAGGTCCCAGTTGTCAATGAATGTTACTGCATTTTTATTAGTGTTTGTCCAACCAGCAATTGACACCAATTGCCATGGACAACCATTCATTCCCAACTCCTCTCCTTGGCAAAATACCACATATGACTGGGTTCCCATCCTTCTTCCTAATTACATCTATTTCTGACCTATACCTGCTAATCATGTCCTCACTCCTACGTCTGCCAACAGTGTTGCCTCCCACACTGAGACAGATAATAGGATTGCTCCCATTACCTCTCATGATGTCGTCCAGACGGCTAACTATATCCTTCATCCCAGCACCAGGAAAACACACCCTCTGCCTCCTCTTCCCATCTCTAAGACAAAAAGCCCTATCCATAAGCTTAATCTGATTGTCCCCAACTAAAACGATGTTCTTACCTCGACTGGAGGTGTGCATGACGTTCTCGATGGTCATAGTAGAGATGGTCTTCGCTGGGATGTCTTCACAGGCTGGCTTCACTGTGTCAGAAACATTTGTCTTTGTTGGATGATCATGAGTGGTCGATTCACATTCGTCTGATAACAATCAAAAAAAGAATTTCTGGCTTTTACAGTAGTCTCCTGAACCTTCTTCATCTTCAGCTTCGTCCCTTCAGTTCTAACTAGCATCCATTCATTGGTCCAATCATTGGCGACATTGTTCTGGGGATAATCCTTGTACATGCCTTTCAGTCGTTGAATTTCTTTTCTTGCTTCCATTAATTCTGCCTTAAGCTGAAGATATGACTAAAATGATTTACTGTAAAAGGAATCTCCCATATGAAGAATGACTTAGAGCCTTGAATCTCCTCTTTCTGGAGAGACGTGGAATGAAGGGAGACATTATCGAAGTGAATAAGTGGATGATGGGAATAAACAAAAGTGATATTAATAAAGTACTTAGGATGTCGAACCAATGGATTAGGATGTCGAAATAATGGATTTAAGTTGAATAAATTTAGATTTAGAAAGGACACAGGTAAATACTAGTTTTCGAACAGATTTGTGGATGCGTGGAACAAGCTTCCGAGTAGGGTGATAGAGGCTAGGCCCTTGGGTAGCTTTAGAAAGAGATTGGACAAATATATAAGTGGGAGGGACTGGGTGTGATTGGTGTCATTTGGTACGGGAGTAAATTCTTCTGTAGCTTTGGGTAGTGGTGCTTTTGATAAGGACCTGTCTTTTATGGGCCAGTAGGCCTTCTACAGTGTTCCTCCATTCTTATGTTATGTTACCCTTCTTCCACTTATACACTTCGATACACTACAAGTGAATGCAATTTAAGGGTCTTCAATATTTCTTCATACGGAATGTTTTCTAACGAATTTATATCCATTCTGTAAAATGGACGCCAGAATTGACCTGTGTAATCTAGGTGAGGCCTTATGCAATGCTGTCTTGGTTTAAGGTTCAACATTATTAAGCTGGTAGGTACTAGGGTTACGAACATTCCCAAGCTTTAAAATTTTGCATTTATCTACACTGAACTGCATCTTAAGGAAGAACTGAGAGTAGCGAAGATGGAGATACGGCGATTGACTGAGGAAAACAAGAGGATTCGTAGTAGTCCTCCTGTCTTGAGTCCTCAGGTCAAGAAGGGAACGTGGTCAGTGGCTGGACAGCATGGAACGAAGTTGACGATCAAGAGGAATGGAAAGACAGAAACGATGAAGAAGAAAGAGACTGCTGTGGAAACATCTAATGCATTCTCCGTGCTATCTGATGAATGTGAGTCGACTACTGGGAACGTCACGACGAACGACACCAAGGAAGGAAAGAATATTGTTGTTGTTGGGGATAGCCAGGTTAGATACATGGATAGGGCTTTCTGCTTGAAGGATAGGAGTAGGAGACAGAGGGTTTGCTTTCCTGGGGCTGGGATGGAGGACATTGTTAGCCGGCTTGACAACATCATGAACGGTAATGGGATCAATCCTATTATTTGCCTCAGTGCTGGAGGCATTGATGTAGGCAAGTGTAGAAGTGAGGCTTTAGTTAGAAAGTTCAGGACAGCTGTAGACATAATTAGGAAGAAGGGTGGACACCCTGTTATATGCGGCATTTTGCCAAGAAGAGGTGTTGGTAATGAATGGTTGTCCAGAGCAATTGGTATTAACTGTTGGCTGGATAAACACTGTAAGGATAATGCAGTACCATTCATTGACAACTGGGACAACTTCTTTGGCCGAAATGACATGTATGCCACGGATGGGGTTCACTTATCCAGAGCAGGTGTGGGTTTTCTTGCTAGCTCAGTTGAGGGGGTTGTTAGGACTTTAAACTAGGATTAGTAAGAGGTATGGGTTTAGAAATGATAAATAGTGACTTATGCTCTGATATTAAGAATCTTAATAGTAACTGTAATGGGTAATGATAATTTCAGAAATTGTGTAAAAACAAAGATGAATAGGAAAAATGTGCAGAAGAAAAAACATAAGATGGTATTTTATGCTAACAGTCGAAGTGGAAGAAATAAAATTAATGAACTACGTTTGGTAGCATGTGCTGGGAACTTTGATATCATTGCATTAACTGAAACCTGGTATGATTTAAAGAGTCGGGATATGATTGCTGAGTGTAATATTCAAGGGTTTAAGTTGTTCCATGTGGATAGATGTAATGGGAAGGGGGGAGGAGTTGCATTATATGTTCGAGAAAATATTAATTGTTGCATAAAAACAGGTATAAAAATAGATGGAACAGTAATAGAATCTGGGTAGAGTTTGTAGAGGGTCAAGAAAAACTAATTCTAGGTGTAATATACCGACCTCCAGGGTTGGATCACGATAGAGGGAGACTTCTTTGGGACGAAATTGTTAGGGCTTCTGGACACAGTAACATAGTCATAATAGGGGGCTTTAATTTTAGTCAAATTGGCTGGAATTCTTTGACAGGTAATCTGGAGTCCAGTGACTTTATGGAAACAGTTCCGGACTGTTTTCTGAAGCAGTGCGTAACAGAGCCTACCAGGGGTAATAATTTGCTAGACCTAGTCTTGTCAAATAAGGAAACACTCGTAAATAATCTGGAGATCACTGAAGAGCTTGGCGCAAGTGATCACAAATCCATCACTTTTAGCATTAACTGGGAATGCAAGAATAATGATAATACAGAAAAAGTCCCTGATTTCCGTTCTGCCGACTATAATGGACTTAGGGAACACCTGTCTAATCTTGATTGGGGTTATCTAGCTAATGATTTTATTGACGATGATCATACTTATGATTATGAAGGGATTTGCTTTTATGATTTTTTTTCTTAATAATGTACAACGTGCCCAGAGTATATACATTCCCCAGAGAGAAATTAGGTCTAATAATAACGATCACAAATGGGTTAACAGTAGGCTTAAGCATCTATTAGGGGAGAAAAGGGGAATTTATAGGCGCATCAGAAGAGGAGAGGTTAACCTTACTGATCAATTTGTTCAGCTTAAAAGAGAAGTAAAAAAGGGGATTAGAAAGGCTAAAAGTGACTATGAAATTAGAGTTGCTAATGAATCAAAGACTATTCCATAGGGGTTGTTTCAAGTGTATAGGACGAAGGTGAAGGAAAAAGTAGGACCTCTGAAAATTGGGAATGACAGCTGACGGATAACGACATGGAAATGTGTTCCTTATTTAATGACTATTTTTTGTCAGTTTTTACACAGGAAGATGTAAATGAGATTCCAGTAACTCACCTCATTCTGCCTATAATTGGTCTCTTTAAAACTCACACAATCTCTACACTGAGAATTCATTGATTTTTCCACAAAAATCCATACCACTATTTCTAGTTTAGAGACCTAACAGCTCCCTCCACTGCACTGGCCAGTGCTTCCACCCCAAACCTAGATAAGTGAACCCCATGGTATAAACCTTGGTAATAAATACCGAAATGTTGGTTTAGAAAGACATATAAGCAAACACTATGACATATTTATTAGAAACATCATCTGGTGAATATGGTGACCAAGAACCAACATTTCGGAGACTCTTGAATTTCAAAAAGGCTTTGTTCAAAGAATTATCACTGCTGCAGCTGCTGAGTCATCAAGACCGGTGATTCCCAGAAGATACATCCAAGCACTCAGGGACTTGGCTAACAACGATGATATCATCATTACCACCTCTGACAAAGGAGGTGGTGTGGTGTTACTCGACACTGTCGACTACAACAATAAAGTTTTAAATCTTCTCAATGATGCCAACACATACCAGCCTGTATCAGAATCAGTGTTACTTCAAAGTACCCAGACTTTACTTCAAAAGGCTCGTAGCATCTTACGAAAATCAGAACAGGGCATAAAACTACTTAAACTTTTACCAGGTCAACCGAAACCAGCACGCCTGTATAGCCTTCCTAAAACACATAAGCCTGGCATCCCTCTACGTCTTATCACTTCGGGCATAGGGAATGCACCACACAGACTAGCCGGTCACCTTGCCAAGTACCTTTCAGCACTTCTGGGCACCATCAGTCAAGCCCACCGCAAACACTCAGGTGACCTTCTCTCTCGAATTTCCAACCTGAATATTAAAAACAAAAGAATGGTTTCCTTGGATGTCACAGCCTTCTTTACCAACGTTCCTACTGACGCTGCAGTAAACATTCTGACACAGAGGCTCACTGAAAACCACGACCTCCCTTTACCTCTTCTAGATTTCATCAGCTAGTGGATTTTTGTGTTAATTTCAACTTCTTCAAGTATCACATTGCTTTGGGATGGCAATGGGCAGCCCGCTCAGTGCTGTGCTTGCCAACCTCTTCATGGAAAACCCAGAGACAGAGAAATTCAGCAGCCTCATTCCCAACACCGTTACCTGGCTAATGTACGTTAATGATATATTGGTGTTGCTTCTCAACACTTCTCTCAGCCAGGCAACATTTAAGAATATTTTTCTCTGTCTCTTTTTAATGGAAGGCTTCCAATGCGCTAAAATCTCTTGAACAAAAGAGTGAAGGAGAGAAGGAAGAGGAATGGGCCAGAGTGAGAAGGATATGGGGAAAGTAAATGATAAGATAGAAATGATATAATGCTAAAGAACAGGATAAAGAGAATAAGCCGTAATACAAATGATAATTGTTGAACTGATAATATCCTCTAAGAGTTGGTGAAGCTTCGCTCTCCTGAGGTGGTCGTCCAGGTCACTCACCTGAGGTGGTCGTCCAGGTCACTCACCTGAGGTGGTCGTCCAGGTCACTCACCTGAGGTGGTCGTCCAGGTCACTCACCTGAGGTGGTCGTCCAGGACGCTCACCTGAGGGTCGTCCAGGTCACTCACCTGAGGTGGTCCGTCCAGGTCACTCACCTGAGGTGGTCGTCCAGGTCACTCACCTGAGGTGGTCGTCCAGGACTACCTGAGGTGACGTCCAGGTCACTCACCTGAGGTGGTCGTCCAGGTCACTCACCTGAGGTGGTCGTCCAGGACCTCACCTGAGGTGGTCGTCCAGGACGCTCACCTGAGGTGGTCGTCCAGGACGCTCACCTGAGGTGGTCGTCCAGGTCACTCACCTGAGGTGGTCGTCCAGGTCACTCACCTGAGGTGGTCGTCCAGGTCACTCACCTGAGGTGGTCGTCCAGGACGCTCACCTGAGGTGGTCGTCCAGGACGCTCACCTAAGGTGGTCGTCCAGGAAGCACACTAAGACACTAACTTAAAAAAAAATGTCGGAAAAGTGAAAGTAAAATGAGAAACACGTAGGAGATGAAGGCATAGACAGATAGAAGACAGGGAAAGGGTGGGAGGAGGGAAGGAGGGAGAGTGTGAAGAAATAGGAAATAGTGTTTAGCATGGTGCAAGAAGAGGGAGAAGAAGGAAAATCAGGATGGTAAGACATTTATGGGGCAGAGTGACAGTGTGAAAAGAGACAATGGAAGAACAGGTGAGTGAAAAGGAAAGAGGAAGTGATGAAGAGAGAGAGAGAGAGAGGAGGAGAGAGGAGAGAGAGAAGAGAGAGAGGAGAAGATAGAGAGAGAGAGAGAGAGAGAGAGAGAGAGAGAGAGAGAGAGAGAAAGAGAGAGATTAAAGGGATGATGGAGATTTTCTTTAAATACCATAATTTGATAAAGAAAATGCATTTGAGTGAGAGGGGTGAACAAGTGAACATTAGAAATATTACTCTCTCTTTCTCTGGCAACGACGATGCCACCATTTTTCACGGGCCCATTGATAACAAGACTTAGGAAGAAATTAGTGAAAACTAAGAGTGGGGTGCCACCGTTCTCACGCTGAGAATCAAGGAAAGGCGGCGAGATTAAGGTGAAAAGGATGAGACAGAGAGAGACGAAGGGAAGATGGGATGAAAAAGAATGAGGTGGGGAGGGATATTGGTAAAATCTTGGTTGAAGCATATTGGGCTCCTCGGCCTTAATTTAGCATTGGTACTGAAAAACAGCCGAAGGACCTGAAGCGAATGGATGTCTACAATGCTTCGTACATTTTAGTGAGCCGATTGATGCTCCCCATAAAACCTATTTTCTGACATCCGATTTCCTTGGAAAAGCATTCAACATTAATTTAGATCAGCAATGCAACACTGCCAGTTAAACTGAGAAGATAAACGCTGTCAAGCTAACACAGGTAACATTACTGCTGCACATACAAGACACTTCTGTACAGTGCCAAACGTTAAATATCCATATGGAAAACTAAAGAAAATTAGTGCGACTGGCCGAGGTTTTAAGCAGCCTTGACAGCAGCCAACTAGACTCTCGAACACTGTACCACAATGTCAAGTAAGAACACCGGACATGCTTCCCCTAATGCCCACAGCATTCGGAGACCGGTTAGCTCAGAGGCTAATTGCATTCTCCTCCAGCTTGGATACCACCCTCACGAGCAGAACAGAAATCAGTGCAGCAAGGGAAAACAAGCGATTTTGAGGCAAAGATCAATACTGTGACTAACCGAAAGTCGAACCAGAGACTTCATACAACCTTCCTGGAAACAAGCTAAATTCTTGATGCTCTAGAATCTAGATCATTACATCACAATGCCAGAAACCGTCAAGGGAAGCATATCGAGTGAGAACATTAGACATGCTTCCCCAAATGCTATCCATATTCGGGGAATTGTATGCTCAGAACTTAATTTCTTTCTGTTCCTGTTTGGATACCAGACTAACGAGCAGTACACAAATGAATGAACCATGGAAACAAACCTCCAAGGAGGCTGCCTAAGATAAGAGTGATTGCTCTGATTTGAACACTGCATGCTAGGAAGATACCTAAATGTGAAGAGTATGAAATATTTTTCTGAACTTATCACTCCCCGAATGTGGAGAAAGCATGTCTAGTTTCGCATTAGACATTAAAGGTCTTCTACCATGGTGGGGCGAAACGTTTAGAACATTGAGAGTTAAACTGGCTTCATACTGCCAGAAGCCCTGGGTCCCAGCTTAGGCCAGATGCAGTACTGTTTCTTGCTTTAAAACCACTACTTTCTGTGCTAGGGGCACACACACACACACACACACACACACACACACACACACACCACACACACACACAACACACACACACACACACAAACACCCCACACCACACACGCACACACACACACACCGTAGTGTAGTGGGTCGCAAGCGCCGGGTCGGACTTAGTGCTTTTAGGGCGTGTTTTAGCAGCTAGAAGCAACCAGGGGTTAGTGACAACGTCAGGGGAACAACCCTACAAGTGATAACCAAAGTATTAGCAAAAATAAAATAAAGTAAAGGCGAGAGAAAGCTTGAAATTATACAAAAAAATTTCAAAAATCCCAGTTCGTTGAGGCCTAGTTGGCACCTGTTGCCACATTGTTAACTATACAAAGTACAAAGCGAGTGACTAAAGAGAAAAGAAAAAAAAAAAAATTTAAAGAGAGGTTGGCTAACGACAAACTGTGATGTAGCACACAGCGTGAAAAAAGCTAGATAGAAAGGGGATATATATATATTATAATATATATATTATATATATAAATATTTTATATATATATATATATATATATTATATATATATATAAAATATATAATTATATATATGTGTGTATATATATATATATATATATAAAATATAATATTTATATATATATATATAATATATTAAATAATATATATTATATATATATTATATTTTTAATATTATATATATATATATATATATTATATATACATACATATACATAAATATGTTATAAGCAGAGGTGGTGGCAGCAGTAGGCCTGAGGAAGTAGCTGCCATAAAAGGTTTGGGGGTCAACACAAATAAGAAGTGTACTTACCAAAAGTGAAGTGTAAATTTATAAAAGTAGCAGTATACAAGTGATAAGTGTGGTAAATGGGACTCAAAGGGCAACGAGAAAGAATAGCTGAAGAAGTCAGCGGCCGGAAGGGCGGGGTGCACGAGTCATCGTACAGCGGCATCGTACATCAGGCATCTGGATGGACGTCCCCTCTGAGGAGTAACGTACAAATCACCTGTTTGTGGTTGGCGGGAATTTTTGAGTGGTAGAGCCGGCCCTACGGTCACGGGTAGCCATCAAAAAACCCTGCTCCAGAGCGTTATCATACACACAACACCTAGCAGTAGTAGGAAGATAAATTTTGTAGGAGCAAGGAATAGGCAGGAGGATTAAGTTGTGGCTAATGGGACTACAGTCCTGACAACAGTTTCGAGAGATATGTTTTAGGACACAAGACAGTACAATCTGAGAAGCAAGTATTGGGTAACACTGTAGAAAAAAGGTAAGTACAAAAACTGGGTGAAAGAAATGACTTGTTAACACACGCTAGTATTATAAATATTAAAATTTACTCTCAGTGTTAATGGTATCTTATTAATATTATGGTTTACACAGAGGTGAATTGTATTTCTGGGCTATAAACAACTGACGTGCTCACAAACACACGCGCGCACACACACACACTCGGGGACAGGAGCTGAGCCCTCGACCCCTGAAACACACTAGGTGAGCACACACAGCTGATCCTTGGAATTTGGACCACATCCCCTCACCCTCCACACACCTTTCCCTCCCCCAGACCTTTCCCCTCCCCCACTCTGCCTTCCTCCCTACCCCCTCCTCTTCCCTTCCCCCCCCCTCGCGTTTCTCTCTCTAAATAGCCTTTTTCCTCCCCTTCCCCCTACTCTTTCTTTCTTCTCTCTCTCTCTCTCTCTCTCTCTCTCTCCCCTCTCTCCTCTCTCTCTCCTCTCTCTCTCTCTCTCCCTCACTCCCATAACCCTATTCACACTCCTCTCTCTCTAAGGCTTCTCTCCCACTCCCATTTCTCTCTCTCATAGCCTTTTCCCTCACCCTCCTTCTCCCTCCTCTCTCTCTCCCTCTCCCTCTCCCTCTCCCTCTCTTTCTCCCTCTCTCTACCCTTTCTCTCCCCCTCACATTTCTCTCTCTCTCCCCCTTGGTCTTATCCCTCACCCCCATACTCTCTCCTCTCTCTCCCTCTTTCTACCCTTTCTCTCTCCTCTCTCTCCCTCTTTCTACCCTTTCTCTCTCCCCTCGCACCCTCTCCCTCCTCTAGCCTTCTGTCTGTGGTAAAAAAAAAAAAAAAAAAAAAAAATGGGTGGCCCTAGAGGACGGAAAACCAGTGATCTGGTAGACGAACCAGGGAGGAAAGACTGGGAGTTAGAGCTCCAAAAAAGGAGGAAGAGTGGGGAAGGAAATAGTGAGCTTGGTAAGAAAATGGAGACCCGGATAGCTGAAGAGTGCAGGAGTGGGAAGTACAGTCTTAGCAGCAGAAGCAAGGAACAGTGCTTAAAGAGAAACTGCAAGCCTGAAACAGATTGAGGACAAATGAAATTCAGATGTGACACGGAAATTCAATGTCGGCGCAGACAAGGGACGGTAAGCACAACGGAGAAGACGTCACGAAGGCCCTATCAGACCCACGTGGGGCCAGGGAAAGACGAGGAGCACACTAAGATCAAATGACGGGTCCGAAGACAATGAAGGTATGCTATATGCAGAGATTCTAACACCCAAACTGCAGTAGCAAGGGACAGCTGGTCATGAAAGACAGTTCACTGAGAATAGAAGTTTCAGATACGACAGGGACTGAAGGTAAGAACATGTCAAGGGAAAGGGAAAATAAAATGCCTCAGGGGAAAGCAATGGAGACTCAGTGGAGGGGGAAGGGCGAGGTCAGTTTTTTGTTACGGGCTCCAAGAAGCCAAGGGGGACAACTTTGAAGAAATAAAACAGGAGGAGAAAAAAATTTAAATTGAAGGCATCATGAAAAACAATAGGTGAGGGCGATATGACCCAGGTGACAAATTTTCAGAGAATTTGGGGGGTTTTTTCGAGTGGAAGGATACGGCCTGCAGAGTAAATTTCAAGGAAGAATCAGTTTGAAACCAGGATTCTGCAAGAGAAAGCAAGACTGGGGGGACAAACAGGGTACCAGAGAGTATACCCCGACCGCGACAGAACACAAGAAGAAAGGACTACACTGAAAGAGAGGGTACAGAGACACAAGGAGGAACGAGAGGGAATGACGAAAATGAGCAGGACCCAGACACAGGAGGAAGGGAAAACACACCCCACAGAACCTCCCACCAAAAGACTCCCAACCGCGACATTTTCCCCAAAGCAACTGAGCAACCTATACTACAACCCACTCACTGTTTCCTCTGCCACCACCCCCATATCAAAAACCTCACCCCAACAGCTGTCCCTTATGGGCATTCTGACCCCACCCCCATCATCACAAACCCCACCAAAACCACAGCCCCATATAGGCCCCACCAAGGCTCTCGCTCCCCCAACCCCAATATTCTTGCATGACCACAAAAAGATAGAAAAGAAACTGAAAGTTTGGTACACCAAATGCGGATGGGAAAAATGAAAAAAACATGAGGGGTGGAACGAAAGAATCAGTGAAAAATCCCCAGACATCATAGCAGTCACAGAAACAAAACTCGCTGAGACAATAACAACACAATCTTCCCAACGGGATACAGATCCCGAGGAAAGATAGAAGGAGTAGAGGGGGAGGAGGGGTTGCACTGCTCATAAAACACCGATGGGGATTTGAGGAAATGGAAGGCTGGACATGATTGGAGAAAGAGACTACATTGAGGTACAATTCAGTCCGGAGAACTTAAAGTAGTCTTGGAGTGATGTATAACCCACCACAGAACTGCAGGAGGCCAAGAGAGGAGTACGAATAAAACAACAGGGGGATGGTGGACACACTGGCTGAGGTGGCAAGAAGAGCTCACTCGAGCAGAGCAAACTTACTGGTAATGGGCGATTTCAACCACAGGAGATCGACTGGGAAAACCTGGAGCCACTGGGGCCCCGAAACATGGAGAGCCAAGATGATGGATGTGGTACTTGAAAACCTCATGCATCAACATGTCAGGGACCCCAACCAGAGAGAAAAGGGGGGGGATGAGCCGCAAGACTGGATCTTGTGTTCACCCTGAGCAGTTCAGACATTGAAGACCATCACTTACGAGAGGCCCCTTGAGCTAGCGATCACGTGGTTCTGAGTTTTGATTATATAGTAGAGTTACAAGTGGAGAAGGTAACAGGGAACTGAAGGGGACAGGCCAAACTATAAAAGGGGGACTACACAGGTATGAGAAACTTCCTGCAGGAGGGTTTAGTGGGACAGAGAAATGGTAGGAAAATCAGTAAACGAGATGATGGAATATGTGGCAACAAAGTGCAAGGAGGCAGAGGAAAGATTTGTTCCCAAGGGAAACAGAAATAATAGGAAGACCAAAACGAGTCCTTGGTTTACCCGAAGGTGTAGGGAGGCAAAAAAATAAGTGCAACAGAGAATGGAAAAGGTACAGGAGGCATAGGACCCCGGAAAACAAGGAGATTAGTAGAAGAGCCAGAAACGAGTATGCACAGATAAGGAGGGAGACCCAGCGACAGTACGAAAACGACATAGCATCGAAAGTCAAATCTGACCCGAAACTGCTGTATAGCCACATTAGGAGGAAGACAACAGTCAAGGACCGGTGAAAGGCTGAGGAAAGAAGGGGGAGAACTCACAAGAAACGATCAAGAGGTTGTGAGGAGCTCAACACAAGATTTAAGGAAGTATTTACAGTAGAGACAGGAAAGGACTCTGGGGACAGACCAGATGGGGACACCAGCAAGGAATACACCAACAAGTGTTGGACATCATACATACAGATGAGAGGAGGTGAAGAAACTGCTAAGGGACATCGATACCTCAAAGGCAATGGGACCGGACAACATCTCCCGTGGGTCCCTTTGAGAGGGAGCAGATATGTTGTGCGTGCCACTTACCACAAACTTCAACACGTCCCTGGAAACTGGGCAACTACCTGAGGTATGGAAAACGGCAAAAAGTAGTTCCCATTTTTTAAAAAGGGAGACAGAAAAGAGGACTAAACTATAGACCTGTGTCATGAGTGTATAGTATGCAAAATTATGGGAGAAGATTATCAGGAGGGGAGTGGGGGGAGCACCTGAACTGAACAAGGTTTTAAAGCCAACCAGCACGGATTCACGGAAGGCAAATCCTGTGTCACAACCCTTTTGTAGTTTTATGATAAAATAACAGAAGTAATACACGAGAGAGGGGGTGGGTTGATTGCATTTTTTCTTGGGGGCTGCAAGAAGGGCCTTTGACACAGGTTTCCCCACAAGAGATTAGTGCAGAACTAAGCATCAGGGGGCATTTTAACAGGAAGGGCACTGCAATGGTCAGAGGAATTACCGACGGGAGGCAAAAAAACGAGTCATTGACGAATGAAAGTATCACAGTGGCAGCTGTGACGAGCCCGGGGTCCACAGGGGCCGTCCTAGGACCATGCTATTTTTGGTAATGTGGAAACGACATGATGGAAGGGTTAGCTCGAAGTGTCCCTGGTTTGCAGATGTGTGAAGTTTAATGAGGAAAAATTAAATTTTGATGAGGCCAGGCAGGACTTCAAAAAGGACCTGGACAGACTGGACACCCTGGCCAGCAAATGGCTTCTCGAATTTAATCCTGCCAAATGCAAAGTCTGAAGATAGGGGAAGGGCACAGAAGACCACAGACAGAGTATAGGTTTGGGGGCCAAAAGACTGCAAACCTCACTCAAGGAGAAAGATCTTGGGTGAGTATAACACCGAGATGTCCCGGGAAGCACACATCAAACAGATAACTGCTGCAGCATATGGGCCCTGGCAAAATGAAACAGCAATTCGAATACCTTAGTAAGGAATCTTCAAGACACTGTACACCGTGTATGTCAGGCCCATACGGAGTATGCAAACACCCGTTTGGAGCCGCACTTGATAAAAACACGTCAAGAAACAGAGAAAATACAAAGGTTCCACAAGGTTAGTTCCAGAGCTAAGGGGAATTCCTAGAAAAAGATTAAGGGAAATCGCCTGACGACACTGGAGGACAGGAGGGTCAGGGGAGACATGTAACGACATAAAAAATACTCGTGGAATAGACAAGGTGGACAAAGACAGGATGTTCCAGGGAGGGACACAGAAAACAAGAGGCCACAATTGGAAGTTGAAGACAAAAATGAGTCAGAGAGATATTAGGAAGTACTTCTTCAGTCATAGAGTTGTAAGCAGTGGAATAGCCTAGAAAATGACGTAGGGGGAGGCGGGAAACCATACACAGTTTTAAAGACGGGGTTTTGATAAAGCTCATGGAGCGGGGAGAGAGAGGGCCCAGTAGCAACCGGTGAAGAGGCGGGGCCAGGAGCTAAGACTCGACCCCTGCAACCACAAATAGGTGAGTACAAATAGGTGAGTACACTCTACCCTCTACCCTCATCCTTCTCTCCCCCTCCCCCCTTAATCCCATCCCTCTCTCTCCCACACATACAAACACACACATACACAAGCACACATACACTTGACACATACACATACTCCCCCTTCCCCTAACCACCTCTCCCCCCCCCCCCCCTAGCCACCTACCCCTCCCCCCAAAACCCTCTAACCCCCTCCCCCAAACCATCTATCCCCCTCCTCCAACCATCTCTCCCCCTCTAATAACCATCCATCCCCCTCCCCCTAACCATCTATTCTCCTCCCCCTAACCATCTCTCCCCATTCCTTCTGTGGTGCAATGGGGCAACCAAGAACTAGGATGAGAGCCAAGGGTCTGACAGACGAATCTGGGAGGGAGGATTGGGAGGCAGAGCTCAAAAAAGGAAGGAAGACTGGAGAAGGAGGCTAGATGAGCATGCAAGGAAGATGGAGGAGAGGTTAACAGCAGAGAGCAGAAGGTGGGAGCAACATGCCACAGTAGCAGAAGCCAAGATACAGAGATTAGAAGAGGAGCTAAGAAATCTGAAACAGCCTAGAGATAAAGATAATACAGAAGTAGCATCAGGAATATTTACATCAGACACAGACAAAGGGTCTGGAGGGAGAATGGAAGCTAAACTGCATGCAAAGATCCTATCAAACCCCCATGGGGCCAAAACAAAGATGGGGAGCACACTAGGACAGTATGAGAGGTCAGAAGACATTGAAGGAACTAGGACATATGCAGGGACTTTACCAGACACTTGTGGGGGCCAGGAACAGGTGAGCAGGAAGGACAAACCAGTGAGCATAGGGGCCACAGCTAGGGAAGGGATTGAAGGAAGGAACACTCCATGGGAAGGAACTAAAACACCTCAGAGGATGCAATGGGAGTCACTGTGGGAGGAGGAAAGGGAGAGATCAGTTTTTGCCTATGGGCTAGAGGAAGCTGAAGGGGAAACCTATGTTGAAAGAAAACAGGAGGAGAAAAAAGCGATTGAAGGTATCATGAAGGTGATAGGCAAGGAAGACATGACCCAGGTGGCAAATTTTCGGAGTATCGGGTGGTTCACAAAGAGGAGGAAACGGCCTCTCAAAGTAATTTTCAAGGCAGAATCAACTCGAACCATGATCCTGCAGGAGAAAGCATGGCTGAGAGGCAAACAGGAGTTCAAGAGTGTGTATCTCGATCGAGACAGAATACATGACGAAATGATGATACTGACAGAGAGTGCAAAAACGAAAGGAGGAATGGGAGGAAATGACAAAGAAAAGCAGAATAACCCAGGCACAGGTGGAAGGGCAAGCACACCCCCCAGAAACCCCTGCAGAAGGACTCCAACCACGACACCCCGAAGGCAACTGAACAATCTAAACCAACAATCACACACTGATCCCTCTGTTCCCACCCCCGCACCACAAACCCTACCACTACAGCAACCCCCTATGGGAGCTCTTCCTCCACCCCCACTGCAACCCCCCACAGGCCCGCACCAGGGCTCCTGCTCTCACAACCCCAGTATTCCCCCAGGACCACAGTTACAATATTAGAACATAGGTTGAAGGTTTGGTACAGAAATGCTGATGGATTAACAAATAAATATGAGGAGTGGCAAGAAAGAATCAATAAGAAGTCCCCAGACCTCATAGCAGTTACAGAAACAAAACTCACTGAGACAATAACAGATGCAATCTTCCCACCAGGATATCAGATCATGAGGAAAGTTAGAAAGGGCAGACAGGGAGGAGGGGTTGTACTGCTCGTAAAAAAAAACGATGGAAATTCGAGAAAATGGGAGGCATAGACGAGACTGGAGAAAGGGACTACATAGTAGGTACACTTCAGTCTGGTGGAGCACAAGGTGGTCATTGCAGAGATGTATAATCCACCACAGAACTGCAGGAGGCCAAGAGAGGAATATGAAGAGAGCAACAGAGCAATGTGGACACACTTGCTGAGGTGGCAAGAAGAGCACACTCGAGCAGAGCAAAGTTGCTGGTTATGGGTGATTTCAACCACAGGGAGATTGACTGGGAAAACCTGGAGCCACATGGGGGTCCTGAAACATGGAGCGCCAAGTTGTTGGATGTGGTGTTGGAAAACCTCATGCACCAACATGTTAAGGACACTACCAGAGTGAGAGGGGAGGATGAAGCAGCAAGATTGGACCTTGTGTTCACCCTGGGCAGTTCAGACATTGAGGACATCACATATGAGAGTCCCCTAGGAGCTAGTGACCACGTGGTTCTGTGCTTTGAATTCAGAGTAGAGTTGCAAGTGGAGAGAGTAACAGGAGTTGAATGGGAAAAACCAGACTAGAGGTTCCGTGGGACAGAAAACTGGCAGGAAAGCCAGTAAATGAAATGATGGAATATGTAACAACAAAATGCAAGGAGGCAGTGGAAAGGTTTATTCCCAAGGGCAACAGAAACAATGGGAAGACCAGAACGAGCCCCTGGTTTACCCGATGGTGTAAATAGGCAAAAACTAAGTGCAATAGAGAATGGAAAAAGTACAGAAGGCAGCAAACACATGAAAATAGGGAGATTAGTCGCAGAGCCAGGAACGAGTATGCACAGGTAAGGAGGGAGGCCCAGCGACAGTATGAAAATAACATAGCATCAAAAGTCAAGACTGACCTGAAACTGTTGTATAGCCACATCAGGAGGAAGACAACAGTCAAAGACCAGGTGATCAGGCTGAGGACAAGAAATGATCAGAAGGTATGTGAGGAGCTAAACAGGATATTTAAGGAAGTTTTTACAGTAGAGACAGGAAGGGCTCTGGGAAGACAGCACAGAAGGGAACATCAAGAGGGAATATACCAACAAGTGTTGGATGACACACGAACAACCGAGGAGAAGGTGCAGAAGCTGCTAAGTGACCTTGATACCTCAAAGGCGATGGGACCGGACAACATCTCCCCGTGGTCTTTAGAGAAGGAGCAGAGATGCTGTGCGTGCCCCTAACCATAATCTTCAACACATCCCTTGAAACTGGGCAACTACCTGAGATATGGAAGACGGCAAATGTAGTCCCCATATTTAAGAAAGGAGACAGAAACGAGGCACAAAACTACAGACCTGTGTCTCTGACATGTATAGTATGCAAAGTCATGGAGAAGATTATCAGGAGGAGAGTGGTCGAACACCTGGAATGGAACAAGATTATAAATGAAAACCAGCATGGATTCATGGAAGGCAAATCCTGTGCCACAAACCTTCTGGAGTTTTATGACAAGGTAACAGAAGTAAGACTCGAGAGAGAGGGGTGGGTTGATTGCATTTTCCTGGACTGCAGGAAGGCCTTTGACACAGTTCCTCACAAGAGATTAGTGCAGAAGCTGGAGGATCAGGCGCATATAACAGGGAGAGCACTGCAACGGATCAGGGAATACCTGACAGGGAGGCAACAACGAGTCATGGTACGTGAAGAGGTATCACAGTGGGCGCCTGTGACGAGCGGGATCCCACAGGGGTCAGTTCTAGGACCAGTGCTATTTTTAATATATGTGAACGACATGATGGAAGGAATAGACTCTGAAGTGTCCCTATTCGCAGATGAT
Source organism: Cherax quadricarinatus (assembly GCF_026875155.1). Lineage (NCBI taxonomy): Eukaryota > Metazoa > Arthropoda > Malacostraca > Decapoda > Parastacidae > Cherax > Cherax quadricarinatus. The sequence continues at coordinate 24,282,017 of NC_069465.1, read as the reverse complement.
GTGAAGTTGATGAGAAGAATTAAATATGATGAGGATGAGGCAAGACTACAAAGAGACCTGGACAGGCTGAACTGGCTTCTCGAATTCAACCCTGCCAAATGCAAAGCCATGAAGATTGGGGAGGGGCAAAGAAGACCGCAGACAGAGTATAGGCTAGGTGGACAAAGACTACAGACCTCACTCAGGGAGAAAGATCTTGGGGTGACCATAACACCGAGCACGTCACCAGAGGCACACATCAACCAAATAACCGCTGCAGCATACGGGCTCCTGGCAAACCTGAGAATAGCGTTCCGATACCTTAATAAGGAATCGTTCAAGACACTGTACACTGTGTATGTTAGGCCCATACTGGAGTATGCAGCACCAGTCTGGAACCCACACCTAGTCAAGCACGTCAAGAAGTTAGAGAAAATACAAAGGTTTGCAACAATGCTAGTCCCAGAGCTCAGGGGAATGTCGTACGAGGAAAGGTTGAGGGAAATCGGACTGACGACAATGGAGGACAGAAGGGTCAGGGAGACATGATAACGACATACAAGATACTGCGGGGAATAGACAAGGTGGACAGAGACAGGATGTTCCAGAGAGGAGACACAGAAACAAGGGGTCACAGTTGGAAGCTGAAGACTCAAC
>NC_069465.1:24169983-24280881 GCF_026875155.1 Cherax quadricarinatus | reverse complement strand
TAGTTAAGAGAGAGAAAAGGTCGAGCTCGAAAAACTCGCCTTGAATTAGAGAATAAAAAGTTAACTTTACACAACACAATTAGAGGAAGGATAAGGGAACAAGCAGCTAGTGCACATATTCCAACACCTAATTTACCTCCCTCACAGGGGGAAGACATAACTTCATACAATATCAGGTTTGAAAATACCGCTACCCTCTGTGAAAGGCCTGCTGACACCTGGGCAAACCAGGTTAGGATGTTTTTTTTCGTACAGCCTTGAATATCTATGCAACTTTGTCGCAGGATTCATATTGTAATTATAACCTACTGAAGAAGGCAACCCTTTTAAAGCATATCAAAAAACCACAATTCTTACAGGAAAGATTTCGGGTATGCCCCCTTACAGCCTGGCCAGAACTTTCAGCAGTTACAGGTAACACTCTTTCGTTTGTTCGACTTTTGGATAGAGAGTTCGGGAATTGATCCAGTTATGAATCTCTTAGAGACTTCATGTTGCTGACCAGTTCCTGACAGCTCTTCCCCCAGATACGAACTTTCATCAGAGAACGTAACCTGATTAAAGCTGAGGAAGTTGCTGAGGCTGCGACCTGTATGCCGGGGCTCACAATTCCTATAAAGACCTAAAGGGAATGAACCCTAAGGGCAAGGGTTCATCAGACCTTAAGAAATCAAAGCCTAGTGGAAAGTAAAAACTTCTTTTTATTCCTGTTTTCATTTGTGTGGTGTTTAAGGGACATAAACGTCCAGATTGTCCTTCAAAGAAGGTCCAAAAATTGGAAAGTGTTTTAAAGACTGTAATGACCAAGCACCCTTTTCTGTTCAGGAACAGTTAATGGACTTAATGTATCTACCATTTTACGAGACACTGGATGCACATGTATAGTCATTTCTGATAACTGTTCCCTAACCTTAAAGAAACTCAATTCCTCTCTATAATTTCAGACTACTTGGGCCGTACGGACACTTTTCCTACCATCCGTTTTTTACATAAAGGGCTAAATGGTTCACAGGTTGGTCTGAAGCCGTACAGCTCCCATCACTTCTTGCTCCCGTACTAATAGGTAATGTAAAAGGGCCATTCTTCCTTCTGAGTTGACCTTTCATCACCAAAGATGGAATAAGGTTTCAGAATCCTCTTCCTGTAGAGTCAGAGAAGCCCTCGAAAGTTCAGAAGAGACAAGTCTCGGAGATTCATGTGGGATTAAAAACCAGTGATGCTACTTCGAAAGGGAGGGATAGGATCACCGGTTCACTTGTTAGATGAAATGAAAATATCACCTCCGATACCATAAATGTCTTGACTAGGGCTCAGACCAAAGCCCAGGCTTCTCCTACTTCCATCCTTTGATTTTCCCTGACTTAAGCCTTTTGATATATCGAAGGACCCTTGTCATTTACAAGTAATTGCCCTTCTCTTTAGAATTGCCATAATTTCCGCTAAACAAAATTTAAGTTATCCAAAGGAAAAAATTTTTATATAATTTGAATATATAAAAGGTATCTTGTACAAGTCAGTATTCAAATTAAATTCAGATGAGAAGACTATTCCATCTTAGTTTTCCAAGTCAATGCAGAAGACTGTTCTTAAAATGGCTCATGACCTGCCAGTGGCCGACATTTCTCGCATCGGTAAAACCGTTTTAAAAATAAAAAAAAAAAATTTTTTAGGAATCCTATTTTTGCCAAAAAATGTCCTCAGATGTCACTACCTATGTAGATCGGTAAAGTTTGTGCCAAACTGTCATCCCCAGATGTAACCAGGCCGAGTACCTATGGTCAAAATGCCAATCTTTACGTACCGTTTGAAAAGTAGCTATCGACATCGTTGCCATTATCTCCACAGTTCAGCTGGGGGACAAGATTTATTATTTAACATTATGATTATGCTTCGAGTTTTTTCCCCTGAAGCCATACCCTTAAAGACCATTTCCACTACAGAGGTGGGCTGAAGCCCTGTTGTCCATCTCCTCCGAGATGGGCATCCCTAAGGAAATTTTGTCCAGACCGTGGGGACACAATTCACATCTGACTTAATGCAACATCTATACAACTCTGGAGTGAAGCGTCTCTTCACCACAAACACCCTATCATCCCATCTGTAATGGGAGACTTGAGCGCCATGCATTCGGTTCTCAAGTCCATTTTAAAGGAAAGTTTGCTCCCTTAAACACTAAGGAGTGGCATCATTACCTACCCTGTGCTTTGTTTGCCATGAGGGAAGTGTCCCATGCTCTTTGGGTTTTCACCTTTGTACTTCTCTATGGTAGAAAAGGCCCAGAGCCCCATTTGTCCACCTTCAAGACTTATGGACTCTAATTAGAGATGAGTGCTGAGTTTCATCCCTTCTTTATTACCATTTCTTCTCCTTGACCTTAGATGCAACCTTGAGGAGACCTCTGACATATGTCGAAAAACCTAAGCTTGTCAATGGACCATACAAACCTATTTTAATTCCAAAAGTCAGAGGAGAAGTTTTAAAAGGGATGAAGTTCTTGACTTTTTGACGATCAAGTCAAATATATTATTATTAGAGGAAAGGTCCATATAAGTAGTAAAATTTGTGGGAAAGTTGACTACCACATATAATCAAGGAAAACTAAGCTTTATCATATCAACATCCTTAAAGAACTATTACCGAAGAAATTCGGTTAAATGCCTTAAAACTTTGACTTAGTTTTTCAACACGAACGTTGATACGACAAACTGAAGAATGGTAAGTGTGCGGAATTGACACCTCTAACTTAGATAATGATGAAGAACTACATGACATGGTGCTCTTGACCACTCGGACGCAACCAACATTAATATTATTGAATCTTTGGATGACTCATAAGAGACATGAACTACTTCAATGTGGTAGTAACTTTTCAGACTTCTTTACTGATATCCCAGGTGTTACCTCCACGGTATCCATAAGATTAGACTTAGTGACGGACATCCTATCAAAAAACGAAAATAATACCCAGTTTCCCAGATCAACTTAGGGATGCATTTGACCGAGAGGTAGACAATTTTATTAAAACTAAAGACATTGAACCTACAGTATCTGCATATTGGCTCACCAGAGTCAGGGTTAAGAAGGAGGATACTCATATAGGCTTGCTATTGACTTCAGAGGCCATAATGCTATAACCTCGTGAGGATGCTGAGCCTCTGCTCTTAATAGATAGCGATTTCTACACAAATTTTTATGACTCTTCCCTCCTCTTCAGAGAGTGATATTGCGCAGGCATATTCATCAATAATTTTTAGAATCCTTCTTCTAACATACACGAACACACGCTTTCCTACACCACCGGAGACAGATGCAATATAGAACTATGCACTTCGGCTTGGTATCTGCCTGTGCTACCTACGGTGAGACGATGAGAAAGGTCTTTGGTAATATGCCAAATGTTTCATTTATTTTTGATAACATTTACATAAGCATCCAAGTGGGAACGAACATATCCAAACATAACATTCAGTTTTGCGTAGGTTACTCTCCAATGGCCTCACTGCCCATGCCGAAGGAAATGCTTCCTTTGGGTATAAGCCAGATTAGAATTCTGACTGAAACTTTCTAATAATCTCTCTGCAGCCTCTCCCCAGTAAAGATCAAAGCTTTATTAGGAATTAAAATTCCCCAAAACCAAGAAGCCTGCGTAGCTTCTTGGTTTCTGGTAAATTTTTATGCAACGTTTATCCCGAACCTTACGGATCTTACACAGTCTAAATCCTGACGTTCCTTAAAAAGTCAGTGAAGATCCCTTGAACTTTCCGACGTAGAATCGGGAAAATTTATGAGATTAAAAGTATCATTTCCGAAAGAACTCCTAGTAACTAAGATTCCAGATATTTAATAAAACATTTTGTATTAAAAAACTGATGCCTCCCAATACTGGCTTAGTGCAGTGTTACTACAATACCATGATGTACTCCCTTCCCTGTATGCTTCCTAAAGCCCGGAAAACACCTTCCCACAGAACACGATACTCCACCACAGTTAAGGAAATTTGGCCCTTGTGTGGAATCTACCAAACTTAAATTTTTTTTGCTGGAAAAGAATTCATTTTAGAAATGGACCACAAACCTTTGATATACCTAGAAACTTTTAAGGAACCAACATCGCCTCTTGAGATGGACATTGACACTCAGCTTTTAAGTTCCATATTGTGCAATATCAATGTATCATCCAATTATTTCTCTGACTGGTTAAGTCGTGAACAGTTCAGTAGAAATTTCTTGGCCTTACGTGACTTCCATGTTTAGAACTTTTACCTCGCACTAGTCTTCTTATACTCCTTGGACTATAAGCTGGGAATGGGAGTTGAGGGAAAAGTGCCATAGATAAGAGTAACAGGGATATATAGTAACAAAAGTTTCATTGCCGGCTACTTGTTTAAGAAGGGTAATCAAGCTCCCCACTATTCCCCCGCTTTTTTTCCCCCACCCCCCGAAAGTGATAGTTTGACTGCCGGCTGCTTGTTAAGGTAACGGTCAGTCAGCTGCACGCTATCCCTTCCCCTCCTCTTTTCCCCCACCCCGAATGGTGACGTGTTGGGGGCCCGTCCAAACCGTAATCACTAGACTCACAGCTCCCAGAACTACTGTAAGTACATGCCTGCCTTGTATGCTATGGTTTTAAATGGTTGAAAGCATCACTTTTGACCAAAATAACGTAGTCCTTTCAGTCCCTTGCTCTAGGTTGACTGTTGTAATAACCACCACATCTTTAGGTATTTGTACTTATCATGGAGAGATGATTTCTTAAGGCATGGCTAGCCTGTCCTATCTTTCCAGCTTGGGGGATGACAAGAAGGTCACCTAGCAATCAACGAGCAGAAACTGATGGGATGGACAACTCAATGGACTTCCCCTTTTTGGATTGAATTACCTTGTCACCTGCATGAAATTGCAGGAACTAACTCCCTCATCATTGCAGAGGTAAAGAACCTGCTTATCCCTGTCATCGGATATAACACTCACGACTAAAACTGTGAAGAACGAACCGGTGGGTTGTAACCAACACCTGCGATCCCCCCCCCCATAATCAGCAACGGCTACGATTTCAACAACACAGTGTCACCAACACCAGACACCAAAGTTTTAAATTAGCGTTGAATTCAGTTATCATTTATATTTTTCATTTTTCATTTTCTTTAATGTAGGATTAATATTTCATATTTAAGTGTTTTATATTTTATATTTTCTATATAATAAAGTGTTTATGTTTGTCTGTTATTATTTCTTTTTCTATTCATTAATTTTCCTGAGGAGGAGCCAGCCTGGGTAATACTGTCTGCAGTTGTTACAGGGCTGAGTAAGCCTTCACAGGGATGATGTAGTGTATGGGAGTGAGGTGGGATGATGTAGTGTATGGGAGTGAGGTGGGATGATGTAGTTAGGTTAGGTTAGCTAAGGTTCGTCAGGAAACAGGACAAATGTTTCCTGACGCGGGTCTTAGTCAGATGATGACCCGCCTTTGGAGCTTTTGGTCATCTGAACGAGGCCTTCCGCTGGATTTCCGGTCCACCCCTTTAAAAATTATGGTCATTTATAATCATTGTCTATCATATAGTGTATGGGAGTGAGGTGGGATGATGTAGTGTATGGGAGTGAGGTGGGATGATGTAGTGTATGGGAGTGAGGTGGGATGATGTAGTGTATAGGAGTGAGGTGGGATGATGTAGTGTATGGGAGTGAGGTGGGATGATGTAGTGTATGGGAGTGAGGTGGGATGATGTAGTGTATGGGAGTGAGGTGGGATGATGTAGTGTATGGGAGTGAGGTGGGATGATGTAGTGTATTTGAGTGAGGTGGGATGATTAGTGTATGGGAGTGAGATGGATGATGTAGTGTATGGGAGTGAGGTGGGATGATGTAGTGTATGGGAGTGAGGTGGGATGATGTAGTGTATGGAGTGAGGTGGGATGATGTAGTGTATGGAGTGAGGTGGGATGATGTAGTGTATGGAGTGAGGTGGGATGATGTAGTGTATGGGAGTGAGGTGGATGATGTAGTGTATGGAGTGAGGTGGGATGATGTAGTGTATGGGAGTGAGGTTGGATGATGTAGTGTGTGGGAGTGAGGTTGGATGATGTAGTGTATGGAGTGAGGTGGGATGATGTAGTGTGTGGGAGTGAGGTGGGATGATGTAGGGGTTATGGGAGAGAGGTGGGATGATGTAGTTGGGGGCCGGAAAAGGGGGTGGCATGATGTATTTAAAGGGGATTTGGGGTTTAGAGATGTATTTGTTGGGAGTGGGTTGGATGATGTGTGTTTGGGAGGAGGTGGGATCAGTGTGTGTGGGAGTGAGGTGGGATGATTAGTGTGTGGGAGTGGGTGGGTGATGTAGTGTAGGGAGTAAAGGGGGATGATTTTGTGTGGGGAGTGAGGGGGGGGTTGATGTAGTGTGGGGGGAGTGAGGGGGGATGTTTTTAGTGGGGTGGGGTGAGGGGGGGATGTTTTGTGTGGGGGAAATTGGGGTTGGGTTGATGTAGTGTGGGGGATTGGGGGGGGGATAAAGTAGGTATGGGAGTGGGGTTTGGGATGATGTAGTGTAAGGGGTTAGGTGGGTTTTGATTTATGTATGGGAGTGGGGGGGATGATGTAAGTGTGTGGGGTGGGTGGGATGATGTAGTGTGGGGGAGTGAGGTGGGATGATGTATGTATGGGAAGTGAGGTGGGTTGATTTTGTGTTTGGGATTTGAGGGGGGATGATTTTGTGTAGGGGAGAAAATGGGATGATTTTTAGTGTATGGGAGTGGGGTTTTGGGATGATGTAGTGTATGGGAGTTGATTTGGGGGGGAATGGGGTGTAGTGTAGGGGAGTGAGGTGTGTTGATGTAGTGAAAGGGAGTGAGGGGGGAAATGGTGTAGTGTATGGGGGGTGGGGTGGGATGATTTTGTGTATGGAGTGAGGGGGGTTTGTTTTGTGTTTTATGGGGAGTGGGGGTTGGGATGATGTAGTTTTAGGGGGAGTGAGGGGGGAAATGATGTAGTGTAGGGGAGTGAGGGGGGAATGATGTAGTGTATGGGATTTGGGGTTGGGATGATGTATGTATGGGAGTGAGGGGATGATATAGTGTGTGGGAGGGGGTGGGATGTTGTAGTGTATGGGGGTAAAGGTGGGTGATGTTGAAGGGGAGTAAAGGGGGGATGATGTATTGTATGGGAGGGAGGTGGGATGATTTTTGTGTGTGGGAGTGAGGGGGTTTGATGTAGTGTAGGGGAGTGGGGGGAAAATGTAGTGTAGGGGGGTTTGATGGGATGATTTTTAGTGTATGGGGTTAGATGGGATGTGAAAGTGTATGGGAGTGATGGGGATGATGAAAGGTGTATGGGAGTAGGTGGGATGATGTAGTGGTTATGGGGGTTAGATGGGTTTGATTTAGGTATGGGAGTGAGGTGGGAGGATGAAAGTGTATGGGAGTGAGTTGGGTTGGTGTAGTGTATGGGAGGGAGGGGGGTTGTGATGATGTAGTGTATGGGAGTGGGTGGGGTGTTGTGTAGGGGGAGTGAGGGGGGTTGATGTAGTGTATGGGATTTAGGGGGGATGATTTTAGTGTTTGGGAGTGAGGGGGGGATGATGTAGTGTTTTTGGGAAAGTGGGGTGGGATGATGTAGTGTTGGGGAGTGGGTGGGATGATTTTGTGTTTGGGAGTGAGGGGGGTGATTAGGTATGGGAGGGGGAGGTGGGTGATATAGGTGTGGGGTGGGGTGGGTGTTTTTAGTGTAGGGGAGTGAGGTGGGATGATTAGTGTATGGGAGTAAAGGTGGGTTGATTTTTTAAAGGTTTTTTTTATGGGGGGAGGTGGGATTTTAGTGTATGGGGTGAGGGGGGATGAGGTAGTGTAGGGGGAGTGAGGTGGGATGATGTAGTGTATGGGAGTGAGGGTGGGATGATGTAGTGTATGGGGTGGGGGTGGGATGATGTAGTGTTTGGGAGTGAGGGGGGAATGATGTAGTTTTATGGGAGGGGAGGTGGGATGTTTGTGTGTTGGGAGTGAGGGGGGATGAGTAGTGTAGGGGAGTGGGGGGGGGTTTGATGTATTTGTATGGGGTGGGGGGGATGATGTAGTGTATGGGAGTGAGGGGGGGATGTTTGTAGTGTATGGGGTGAGGGGGGTGTTGTAGTGTATGGGAGTGAGGTGGGATGTTTGTAGTGTATGGGAGTGAGGTGGGATGATGTAGTGTATGGGGGGGTGGGTGGGATGGGTAGTTTTTTGGGGTGGGTGGGATGATGTAGTTTTGGGGAGTGAGGTGGGATGATGTGGGTTTTTATGGGAGGGGAGGTGGGTTGTTTTTGTGTAGGGGGAAGTGAGGTGGGTTGATGTAGTGTATGGGGGGGAAAAGGGGGGATGATGTGTGTATGGGAGTGAGGTGGGATGTTTGTGTGAAAGGGAGTGAGGGGGGAATATTTTGTGTATGGGAGTGAGGGGGGGATGATGTAGTGTATGGGAGTGGGGTTGGGTTTATGTAGGGGATGGGAGGGGGTTTTGGGAAATGATGTAGTGTAGGGGAGTGAGGGGGGATGTGAAGTGTATGGGAGTGAGGTGGGGATAAAGTATTTTAGGGGAGTGAGGGGGGGAATGATTTTAGTGTATGGGAGGAGGGGGTGATGTAGTGTATGGGAGTGAGGGGGGATGTTGTAGTGTATGGGAGTGGGTGGGTGTTTGTAGTGTATGGGAGTGAGGGGGGAAAGAGGGGGGGTTTTAGGGGAAAGGGGAGGGGGATGTTTTGTGTGGGGGAGTAAAGGGGGGGGGATGGGGGGTTAGTGAAAATGGGATTTAGGGGGGAAATGAAAATAGTGTAGGGGGAGTGAGGGGAAGATGTAGTGTTATGGGAGTAAAGGGGGGATGATGTAGTGTGTGGGAGTGAGGTGGGATGTTGTAGTGGGGTGGGGGGTGGGGTTGGGTAATGTAGTGTGTGGGAGTGAGGTGGTGATGAGTGGTATGGGGTGAGGGGGGAAAAGATGTAGTGTAGGGGAAAGGGAGGTGGGATGATGTAGTGTGTGGGAGTGAGGTGGGAAGAGGGTGTGTAGGGTGGGGGTGGGTGGGTGATGTAGGGGTGTGGGAGTGAGGTGGGGGTTTTTAGTGTGTGGGAGTGAGGTGGGATGATGTAGTGTGTGGGAGTGAGGTGGGATGTTGTAGTGTAGGGGAGTGAGGGGGGAAATGTTTGTAGTGTGGGGGAGTGAGGGGGGAATGATGTAGTGTAGGGGAGTGAGGTGGGATGGATTTTGTGGGTGGGAGTGAGGGGGATGAGGGTAGGGTATGGGGTGAGGTGGGATGATGTAGTGTTTGGGAGTGGGGTTTGGCATGATTTTGGGGTTTTGGGAGTGGGGGGGATGATGTAGGTATGGGAGTGAGGGGGATGATTTAGTGTGTGGGAGTGAGGTGGGGATGAACCCTTTTTTATTTTATATGTGTTTTGATTATTTTTTTGGGCTTTTTTTATTATATAAAAATTTTTGAGGGTGTTCAGTTTAAAAAATGTTTGTATATCAATTTTTTAATACAATAAAAAAAAGTGTCCCCATGTTTGTATTACAGGGTTTCCCTGGCTTTTGTATTTCTCGGCAATCTTTAAATTTTTCGCCAATCATGGGAGGTTTTTTAGTATAAACATGGACTCGCTTTTTTTAAGGTTGACTCGCGGGTCGTAGTTTTGTTGGGGGCACGTACCCCCGGCGTGAAACCGTGGCGGAAACCTGTCTGGCATTTTTACCAGTGAGCGAAATCCTTTTACGGTCCAGCGGAAAAATTTTATAATATTCCCTTTAAATTTTTGTGTTGCAAGTACTAATAACTACCAGGCTCCAAGAAAATTTTGTGCCAAGCCCGTGGGAAAAAAGGTGAGGGAAAAAAGATTTAAAAATTTTGGCCAGATTGTGTCGCAAGAGGGTTTTGAAGAGTTTGGGAGACCCTGATGGCCCATGTCTGTTGTAAAACAATTGTGGCACTGGGGGGTTTTCCCTGGGCTTAGATGTGAGTTTGGAGGGAAATTTGGGAAAAATTGGGGGGAAAAACCACAACGAAAAGTCTCCATGAGGAGGTGCAAAAGCTTCAGCAGGAAGAACAACAGATCGGCTGAGTCTTGCGCAGAGGAGGAAGGGAAAGAGAGATGGAAGAAGGTTGGGCCCTTTTTCAGAAAAGAAAGAGATTTTTTCTATGTGGGGTTGATTTGAATGCTTTATGGGGAAAAATCACCCCAACAAGGTTTTTTGCAAGCAAAAGTTTGGGAAAATTTTTACAGTGACAAAGTTTGGGGGCCTTTCCCGGGAAATGTTTTAAAAAGATGCCAGAAAAAAGCCTTCTCCCAGGTTTAAATTTTCCAGACAGGGGCTCCAAATGACTCTTAAGGTGGGTTCTAGTGGGGATTTTAAAAAAACAGAGAAGACAAACAACCCCCGAAAAGGGAATTGGTTCCCCCTCCTCCTCAGTCCCATCCCCTAAGAAAAAACTCCAATAAAAGGGAAGGGGTTAGCTGTTAATGTTTCATCATTTCCCATTGTATTTTTTATATTTTAAACCCTGAAATTTTTCATGTAAAAAAAAAAAATTTTTTTTTTTAAAACTTCTGGGTGTCAGGAATGGATTAATTTTTATTTACATTATTTCTTATGGGGGAAAAAAATTTATTTGCAAATCGTAAAAAATTTTGTTTTAGTTTAAAGGCTCCAGGAACGGATTAATTCGAAAAACGAGGGGGCCCCTGTATAAAGCTCTGTGTTAATTATAAGATATTATAATATTATAAAAATTTTAAGATTTTTAAAAAATTTTTATAAAATGTTTTAAATATTATAAGATTTATAAGATATTTATTTGATATTATAAAATGTTATAAGATATTATAAGGTTATAAGATATTATAAAATAAAAGATTTTATAAGATATTATAAGGTTATTATGAATTTTAAAAATTTTTAAAAAATTTTAAAGGAAATTTTTAGATATTTAAGGGTGTTATAACATGTTAAAGATGTTATAAAATTTTTTAATATATTAAAGATATTATAAGATATTATAAGATGTTATAAAAATAAATTATAAAGGGTATTATAAGATATTATAAGATATTATAAGAAAATTATAGTGTTTTTAAGGTGTTATAAAATTTTTATAAAAATGTTTTAAGATATTATAAGATATTATAAAAATATTATAAAATATTATAAGAAAAATTTAAGATGTTATAAGATATTATAAAAATATTATAAGATTTATAAAATATTATAAGTGTTATAAGATATTATTTAAAATATTTAAGATATTATAAGTTTTTATAAGTTTTTATAAGAATTATAAAATATTATAAGATGTTATAAGATATTTTAAGATATTATAAGATATAAGATATTATAAGATATTATAAGATATTATAAGATGTTATAAGATGTTATAAGATATTATAAGATATTATAAGATATTATAAGATATTATAAGATGTTATAAGGTATTATAAGATATTATAAGATATAAGAGATTATAAGATATTATAAGATATTATAAGATATGTGTGTATTTCATGTATGTGATAAAGTCAGCTATATGTTCAGATGTGGACTGTATTTTGTTTAGTTGAATGTATGTTTTTTTGTATTTTATTTAAAAACTGCATATACACAAAACATGTATTACATACTAACAAAAAACCACAGTGAAAACAGTGGTATACACTGAGACAGTATACCTCTCCTAACATGATAAATAACACCAATGTAACAATACTGCCAAGAAAACCACCTCATGTAAACCTACCCGACTCCACCACATGTAAACTACCCGACTCCACCACATGTAAACCTACCCGACTCCACCACATGTAAACCTACCCGACTCCACCACATGTAAACCTACCCGACTCCACCACATGTAAACCTACCCGACTCCACCACATGTAAACCTACCCGACTCCACCTCATGTAAACCTACCCGACTCCACCACATGTAAACCTACCCGACTCCACCACATGTAAACCTACCCGACTCCACCACATGTAAACCTACCCGACTCCACCTCATGTTAAACCTACCCGACTCCACCACAATGTAAACTACCCGACTCCACCACATGTAAACCTACCCGATCACCACATGTAAACCTACCCGAACTCCACCACATGTAAACCTACCCGACTCCACCACATGTAAACCTACCCGACTCCACCACATGTAAACCTACCCGACTCCACCACATATAAACCTACCCGACTCCCACAATACAGGAAGATACATCACACTACAGTAGTATTAAAACATAAAAACAATGTATATATAAAAATTAAAACCCAAAGCACGTAACTCAGATTGGGATACATAATATACATATAGTTTTGTTTGTTTTATGGAAACGCAGAAATAAAAACATTGTAATACACATTACAAATAGAACAAACCATAAAACCGTGGTTTAAACATAAGTTCCACACCTGACACGTACAGGACAACACTGAAGACCAAACATAAGTTCCACACCTGACACGTACAGGACAACACTGAAGACCAAACATAAGTTCCACACCTGACACGTACAAGACAACACTGAAGACCAAACATAAGTTCCACACCTGACACGTACAGGACAACACTGAAGACCAAACATAAGTTCCACACCTGACACGTACAGGACAACACTGAAGACCAAACCTACCACATCCACACAGCAGAAAACTTTTTTTATATGTAAATTGGGTGATCATATACATAAAACCAAAAGACAATAGACGAAAAGACAAGATGTAGATAAGTGTCGACAACACAACCGTTGTTTATTATCTACTAGTGAATCGCAGTTCACTTTCACTGAGAGTGAAACACAATCATGCTCATGCAACAACAACAACAACAAAAGAACATTATGAAACTTTACCTTCGAGAGCATGCAACTGGCACATAAACCTGTATTACAAAAACCCCAAGAAAAACCCTACTACAGTCTTAAGCCCCAGAGGCATACAGAAAGCCTCCATTTTCCAGACCTCTGAAAAGAACCGTCCACCAAAATCCTCCCTAACACACTCATCAAAACATCACCAACCAAACCCAGGTGTCAGAGCCATCTGACATGCTAGACCCATGCAACCCCCTCCCCCCACACACATCCTCCTTTTGGCACTGCTATGACACTCCCAAGCTCCACGTTCAGACACATGTATGCCCCCCCCCAATCATTCCTAAGAACTCCACTAAAATCGAACCTACCAAAGAAAAAAGACCAAAACTGGGGAGTCCAGCCCTCATCGGTTTACCCCACCCCAACCACAGTAACTCGTTCACTGTCAGGTGGTGATAACCCTCAGAAAAGCTGGTCATCCATGTCCTTCTGTATAAAAGTCTATTTCTATAAACTGTCCTGTAAACGTGTGCTGCGAGCTCCCTCACCCTACAAACCCCACCAACCTCCAGCATACTCCAAGAACCAAACAAAAAATCTGCCACCACATACATAACGGCCCTCCTGACATCTGCTGTGACCCCTCCCACATCAAAAGTCAAAGCCTTTTGAGACGATATGCTACACCCCTCCACCAGATGGAAGACCCTTGCTAACCACTCCCTTACAATTCCCAATGTTTCACAAAAATAAACTGCATGGAATGCTGTCTCCTCGTCCCCACAGCGCCGACAAGTTCCCTCACTCACATAACCCATCCTACACAACACTGACTTGGACGCCACCAGGACATCCGCCAAGTATGCGACTCTACAAATCCTAAAACTATCCACAACAAACCACCCATACGCCTTGCCTAAGCCCCCCCCCCCACCCAGGATCCTACCTCTAGCAGCCTTGATTTTGCTCCATTAACTCGCATGCCCGTTGCTGCCCCAAACATTTCGATCACTCTACCCAAGTTTTGCAAACCTACCTCCCCACCCACCTAAACTGTGGTGTCATCCACATAGCCCACAATCCCGGCACCACTAGCTCCCCCCTCACCCTTTTCCCGAACCCCTCCCTCAGTGAACCTGTAAAAAGGATCCTGCATACATGCAGGATCCTTTTTACAGCAGACATCTGACAGCAGACATCCCTATCTCAAACCCCTCTCCATCCACGCTGGTAAACCCAACCTGCCATTCACCTGTGCCCGAACCATGGCAGATGAATACAACATAGTGACCCATTGCACAACCTCCTCCCTGAAACCCTGTTTCCACAAAATAACCCTCAACATCTCTCTATTCACACAGTCATATCCTTCTTTCCAATCTATTCCAAAGATAACCCCCCTTGACAGCTCACTAAAAAATCCCTGATTCTTTTATGCCCAGCAGGCATGATCCATCCAGATATACCAAACTGTCCCCGATGTATAACCCTTTCAATTGCCCTCTTCAGTCTGTTACCCAATACTTTTGCAAAAAAATTGTAATCCACACACATAAGGGAGATTGCCCGATATGCACTCAATGTCCTTCCATCCCCTTCATAGGTACGAAAACAACAAGCCCCATACCCTGCATCATTCCCAATACAACCCCCTCCTTCATACAGTTTAACAATGCCACCAGACAAGTCTTCATGCAATCCCAGTGTGCCAAATAAAAATCATTAGGTATCCCATCAATCCTTGGAGCTTTTTCTCTACTCATTCCAGTCAAAGCCTCCTCCACCTCCCTCTCACTAATCCCTTCCCCTAGCTCCACTCGCTCATCCTCACCTAAAGCAGAGTGGGGAAGCGTCACGAGCGGTGTTCCACAGGGGTCAGTGTTGGGCCCCCTGCTGTTCACAATCTACATAAACGACATAGATGAGGGCATAAAGAGCGACATCGGCAAGTTTGCCGATGACACCAAAATAGGCCGTCGAATTCATTCTGACGAGGACATTCGAGCACTCCAGGAAGATTTGAATAGACTGATGCAGTGGTCGGAGAAGTGGCAGATGCAGTTTAATATAGACAAATGCAAAGTTCTAAATGTTGGACAGGACAATAACCATGCCACATATAAACTAAATAATGTAGATCTTAATATTACGGATTGCGAAAAAGATTTAGGAGTTCTGGTTAGCAGTAATCTGAAACCAAGAAGCATAAATAATAGGAGTCCTCAGGTTGTTCTTCAACTCTATACATCCTTGGTTAGGCCTCATTTAGATTATGCTGCACAGTTTGGTCACGTAATACAGAATGGATATAAATTCTCTGGAAAAGTACAAAGGAGGATGACAAAGATGATCCATGTATCAGAAACCTTCCCTATGAGGATAGACTAAGGGCCCTGAAACTGCACTCTCTAGAAAGACGTAGAATTAGGGGGGATATGATTGAGGTGTATAAATGGAAGACAGGAATAAATAAAGGGGAAGTAAATAGTGTGCTGAAAATATCTAGCCTAGACAGGACTCGCAAGCAATGGTTTTAAGTTGGAAAATTCAGATTCAGAAGGATATAGGGAAAATACTTGGGTTTTGGAATAGAGTTGTGGATGAGTGGAACAAACTCCCAAGTACCGTTATAGAGGCCAGAACGTTGTGTAGCTTTAAAAATAGGTTGGATAAATACATGAGTAGATGTGGGTGGGTGTGAGTTAGACCTGATAGCTTGTGCTAACAGGTCGGTTGCCGTGTTCCTCCCTTAAGTCAATGTGACCTGACCTGACTAGGTTGGGTGCATTGGCTTAAGCCGGTAGGAGACTTGGACCTGCCTCGCATGGGCCAGTAGGCCTTCTGCAGTGTTCCTTCGTTCTTATGTTCTTATGTTCTTATCACATCACCACACAATCTCCCCTCTCTGGCACTGTCCACCCCCTGCCACATTTTCTCCTCAAACCAATGGTCTGCATAGTTTCTCATATTTTCTGTCGTGCATAACATCTGCCCCCTCTGATATCCCCTCCACATTCACACACACCTCCAAAGTCATCTTCATGGTCGCCTGTTGCCTTTCCCTAAATCCGTGTAAAACACAACCCGAGGGTTTGTCACCTCAAAGCACCTCCTCCAACCCCGCCCTAACACGTATGGTATCAAAACTCTCATTTTGCATGTTAGTCAACCTACCCAGCAGATCTGCAATTTCTCCATAACGACTATCCCCTCCCCCTCATAACAAGCGTTCAGCTGCCTCTCTAGATATTTTTGCAACCTGAACCTCCACTCCGCCTCTTCTTGACCCTTAGCCCTATAATACGCCTGAATTCCCGGCTTGACTCTCGACTCCCACCAATCCAACACACCCACCCCTGGATCTCTAGCCCCCTAGAAAGGTTCCCACCAATCCCTGAAAGATGTTCCCTCCCTCTCCCCAGTAAGGAGCGGCACATTCAGTTTCCAATATCCCGAGTATCTCCGTACCATACCAAACCATGCCAGTTCTGCCATAACTGCCCAGTGTTCCGAAAACCCGACATCAATAGTCTGTTCCCGGTCGACCATAAGCCCCTGAGTTACATATATTCTATCCAATCTAGCTGCATAGCCTCTTCTCACAAAACTGTGCTCTACCTCCCCCCACCACATCAGAGACCCCCGCATCCCACAGCACATTTTGTAACACCCCAAGCACACAACCGCCCCTTGCAGCTCCACATTCTTATGGCTGATAACACAGTTCCACTCTCCTCCCAGGATGGCAACCATGGGCAAACCCCACAAAAAATATAACAAAACGTCCTTCACAAAATCCACCTTTACCCGACTAAGCCCTTCCACCGGCATATACACACCCAAAATGCAAACCCAGACCTCCCCTCAGACCCCCTCCACCATCACCACCCTCCTTCCCTGCCCCTCCTACCATGCAAGGACTCAAAAGGGGCTGGACTCCCATACCGCCATTGCCACCCCACCCTTTCTCCTCACTGAACTACCCAACTGCAACTCGCAACTCGCATCCATACTTAAAATTGTGTTCCTGAATGAAATGCATATCCACATCAAAATGCCTTAGAACACTCTCCACCCATGCACTTTTTACTTCAGCTCTAATGCCATTGGCATTGTTAGACACTTGAATTTTTCAAAAATGGGAGCTTTCCTCAATGCCTCTGGGTCTTACCCGTTACACTTTGGACAATACCTGACTTCTCCCATGCACTCTTCCCTTCCTGTCCCCTATCCCTCACCTGAACACTCCTCGACCCCATCCTAACCACATCTCCCCACATCTTCTTACTAGATCTCTGTGCCGGAGTGAGCACCTCATCATCCAACAACCCCTCAGCCCATTTCCTAGACACGCTCTCTAGCTCCATCTCCACACTCCCACCAGTCTCGTGGATCTCAGCCTCCACCCTCTGGACTTGCAGAACACCAGTCCCCAAGTCCAGCGGCCCTGGAACCTGTGCCAGGTTCCCATCAACAAGCTGAGAAACCTCCCCCACAGTAGAGCAATCTTCTGCCAGCTCATCCAGAAAATGTTTGAGCATTTCCTGCAGGGGGAGCGCCAAGGCCTCCTGGAAGTCACCAGGCACCACCTGCTCCACGACCTCTGTTGCAGGTCCAAGCCCCCCCTCCCCGAGGGAGCACCCAACGTCTCAGACAACGTCACACAACGTCCCTCGTCACCTGTGGCCTAGTCTACCCAAGTCAAATGTACTGCCCCTGCCACAGGTGCAGAGGACGATATCTTCACGGGTATCCACATCAACAACGTCACCACTTCCATCGGTCGCAGGGCAGCCACTGTGCCACACCCTGCCTCCATGTGATCAAAACTACCACACAAGGAACATGTTTGCCATTTTCCTGTGTACGGGACATACACTTGCATCCTGAACTCCTCAAGGACGACAAAAGAAGGAATGGCCCTCCTCAACGTCATTTTCGAATTAAAGGATCCTTCAGGCAATCCAGCGTAGACTGAGGTACATGTCTTCTCTTTTGGGACCGGCAAGATAGAGGCCCTTATACTTACTACTTGGGGAGGATTTGTAGGGTTGATGCCTTGTGCAGTGAGAAGGACTGTCGAGATGAAAGGACAAATGTCTTGTATTAAGTACTAGAGTTTGTGAATTTTTGTTTAACTTTTATTTTGACTCATTGTAGTCTGCTGGAGGTTGTATGTTGTAATGATTTAAGAGTATGTATAGGTCTCGGGTTTATACCATGTTAGTATTGCCGTTTTGTTTGGATAGAATTTAAAAGGTTCAGTACTGCACTGGAGGTTTGGTTTTTACTGTTAAGGGGTTTATACCAAAAAATTTGTGGACAAGGGTTTAGGGTTTATATACATATGTGGGATGTATAAAATTATGTGTAGGGTTTGGTATCAAACCCCTTTGATGTGTGTGGGATATCAGAGCATGTGTTTTGTTTTTATTTATCATTGTATGTTACATGTATGTACCCTTTTGTTTCTTTTTCAAAAAAAAAAAAATTGAGTAATGATTCAGTAAATGTTGGGGTTAAGAGTTTATATAAGGTGGTCAAGACTCATCAGAGTTTTTATTTCTAAATCAATGTAAAGGTAATTTTGGTTGTGAGTTTCCTTAATAAAATTGTGTTATACGATGTTGTAAGTTACAATTGTATGTTAATCACAGGTATTTTGTTCTGTTTAGTGTTTCCATTTCTTTGTTACTACTAATGTCAATATTTTCCAGTACTTGCACTGGATACTTAGTTTAAGACTTTACAGTGTTTTGTAATTTTTTTTATGCACAATAACCATGTTTTCACATGGTTATTATGTATTAGGAACCATACGTTCCTTACGAATTACTATTGGTTATGCTATTACAAAACACAACTTTAACCAATACCCTGTACTAGAGGGTATGTTCGTATTGTGTGTTTTTTATAGTTGTTATGATAGCTTTGTTAGGGTCATAATACTTTACTGACAAGATTTGTATAGTATATTTTTGTGTGTGACAACTGTTGCTATGACTTTAGTCATGTGTTACCACCTTTACTATAGTAACCTTGTGATGTTGTGCACTTTGTATGTGGTATTTGTTGTAACAGTTTGTGTCAAGGTTCTCCTAA
The DNA here is from genome assembly GCF_026875155.1 of Cherax quadricarinatus. NCBI lineage: Eukaryota > Metazoa > Arthropoda > Malacostraca > Decapoda > Parastacidae > Cherax > Cherax quadricarinatus. The sequence continues at coordinate 24,261,958 of NC_069465.1, read as the reverse complement.
TTACTGGAAAACCATGTAAAGTTCCCTTTGGTGTGTTTCATTGTTCACAGTTGCGTGGGGTACCTATCAATGACTGTAATGACCTAGTGAATTTTGTCTTTTGCGAGTACTGTTTGTTAAAACAGGCTGTTGTTATAATACTTGTCATCTCCAGGAATAACCTGGTGCTAGCAGCGGAATCTATTATGTTGTTTGTATTCTTTTACTATTATTATGCATCTTTTGTACTTTTGTAAGGTTTTTAAAAAAAAAATATAAAAAAAAATCCAGTGTAGAGCCCACCCTTCCACTTTCCCAACATCGCCGTATGCACCTCACTGTAACACTTGAATGCCTCACTAACGTCCATGACGTCCGCCTCAAAGGGTACATACATTACGGATTCACACCCAGGTGTAGGTTCGGGAAGCATCCCTAAGTCGTACTTCCATCCCCGAAGTCACAGAAAGGCACTTCTCCTGGTAAAAGGACACCTGGTATAAGGACACCGTAGGCAGCCACTTTATGAAGATTCTAGATATTCCATTCAATGCTATTCAATGCAGCTCGTCGTTGCCAATACCGTAAGTATCTCTGATGATCGCTGGCAGCATTGCAGAAGCCGTTGTCGGGTAAATTGCACCCTTTACGATGTCAACACACACTGTACTGCTGAGTCGTCTACCACCGGTAGCCATCTTGGAGACAACAGGAAACTGCGCAGGAAGGTCAACTCAAGCAGGAGCGTCTGCACAGCACAACCTCTCGGCCTGAGACTGCATAGTCCTTGTGGCTTAGCGCTTCTTTTTGATTATAATAATAATCTCGGCCTGTGAGCGAAGAGGTCAATGTGTATGTATGTTGTGTGTCCTGGTTGGGCGTTTTGGGGGGTGTATCATACAGCCACAGTAGAACGTGTGTTTATGTATATGTTTAGTGCTGGGGTAGGGATTGTGGAGTTGCTTATTTTTTTTCCTTGGTTTAAGTGAATTTATGTATAGCATACATGTATAATGTGTAATGTGTTTTTTAAATAAAATATAAAAAATAACACTGATGAAAACATAAAACGATTAACTCTATCTTGATGTGAAGAACAATTGTGCACATAATAACAGTTATCTCTTGGTTTTCTGACAATTTTAAATTTAAAATCATGGTATGATGGAAAAGTTTATTAGATAGGAGTGATGGAAGTATGAATCAATGGTGGTGGTAGTTTGTTAGGCAGTATGTTTGTTCAGTTAGGTTGGGTGCATAGTTCCCGCTACCCCCACTCCCCTTCCTCACCCAGTGGTGGGTGACGAGGGTGTCTCCGACTGCTGGTCAGTCACTTGACTTACGGCTCCCATTAAGTCTGTAAGTATTCGTTCCACTCCTGTCAAAATTATTATATGTTTTGAGTTAAAATGGTTTTAATAAGAGCTTCACTCTCGTTTAGCGTTTTGGACTCCAGTTTATTCCTGCCTTGATTTTAATTTACATTTAATTTACATTTTAAAAGCTGTAAGTCTGACGTGTGAGTGATTTCTAGATTAGTGTCTAACTGTTTTCTTTCTTTTAGCCTTGACTGTCAATTCGGGTCATTCGACAGAGGCGAGAATTCAAAGGGTAGCTCTAATCTTTACAAGATCAGAGACGTCACTTTGACGTCTGTACCTACACCGATCCCCCGACCACACGAAGGCGACCACGCAGTCACCTACACACCATTCAAGCAACCTTCTCCCAGTTATAACTCAATCAGTGTTTCATAATGGTTTTTCACAAGTGTTGTGGTGGTCAGAGGATCAGTCAACCTCTGTTCGTCAGAATTTCTGCTTGTGTTGGGGACTCTTCTGCTTCAACAGTCACATCCACGTGTGACCCCCTCACCCCCCCCTCCATCCCCCCCCCTCCACCACCCCTCCACCACCCCCTCCACCACCCACATCAACAACGGCTCAGTGTTCCAAACCAGCATTCCGAGCTACGTGGCCAGAACATCAGCACGGCACCTTTCTCCACTACGTCACTGTGCACATATTAGCTTTGAATCTATTTTTATTCATTATCTGTTTAGAGTAGAATTCATTTTTTTGTTTTATATGCTTTGCAAAAAGATTTGTTATTTTTTTCTATTTTATTTTCGCGAAGAGGAACCAGCCTTACGAAACCCTCTGAAGGTCAGAGAGTGACCTTTCACACGTGGTTTCCTTTAATTAAAACGTCAGGAAAAGTTATTTGCTCAAACTCCTCCCCTCGAGAGAGGTTCGTTGACGCTGGTGAACGGCTCTTGATCTAGGAAATTGGATCTGTGCTCCAGTTCCCTAAACTGAGCCTGAATACCTTCCATTACCCCATCCCCCCCCCCCAACCCCACATGCACTGTGTAATCCTATGGGTTCAGCGCCCCCCCCCCCATGATTATAATTACGTTCAAACTCGTCATGGAACAAGTTAAACTATATAATTCAACGAGGAAATAGTTTATATCTATACTTAAAGGCATTTCACATAAAACATCAACATATTGGTACAACTTAGCACTGAATTATATTAAGCAATCTTGCTTCAAAATATTCCGTACACATTGCCGAGGAGCAGTCCATCTTTACCGTCTGTGTGTACACACACATTCTATGGAACAATGCTCTTCTCCAGACTGAGGGACTGACCACCTCAAAACTTTAAGGGTGATGGACTGATTACATCGTCTTCAAGTCTCTTCTGCTTCTATCAACTTTTCTGTACTCGACTGAAGAAGCCTACTGTGTAGGCGAAACGTTTCGAAATAAAGATACCTAACTGTTGCATATATGTCTTACCTAACACACACACACAAACCAGGTAATCCAGCCAGACTGTTATTACGTTCTAAACGTGTTCAACCCAACTGTTGGAAACATAACTTTAATGTTAACAATTATAGATGAAGTGGATAAATTAAGCACTATGAATTATTTATATTAAAATATTGTGCAACTCCCCCATTGTATGTCTGTGAACTCGCCTAATTGTGATTGCCGAGGTCGAGTTATAGCTTCTGGCCTCGCTACTAGGTCCACTCTCTCCTTGATCCCTAAGCTTTTTACATGCCTCTTAAAGATGTATGGATTCTGGCTCCACGACATTACTCTCCAGACTATTACACTTCTTAACTCTGACCTATGAAATACTTCCTAACATCTGTGACTCGTCTGAGTCTTCTACTTCCAATTATGTCCCCTTCTTGCCGTGTCCTATTACTGAAACATCCCAACCCAAAACCATGGTACGGGCGAGGATTTAACCAGCAGCTAGTGAGTCGTAAATTCTAGACTGGCGTGTTAGCCACTGGCATAGCTGGCCACTGTATCCAGCTCTCCCAGTGGTTAACGCGCTGGTCTGGAGTTTCAAAACTCGCTAGCCGCGAGTTCAAACCCCGCCCACACCGTGGTTTTTTCCAATCGTGTGATTACGATTTCATGTCCCTATCTACCTGATTAATTCCTCAGTATTTCATGTCTTCCAGTGCCGTCAAAACGATTTCCCTTAACCTCTCCTCGTAAGACACCCCTACACTCCCGGACTAGTTGTAAACCTATGCACCTCTAATTTATTGACGTGTTTGACCAGGTGTAGGCTCCAAACTGTTGCAAATTCCAATATGAGAGTGACGTACACAATGTACAGTCTTAAAAGTTTCCTTAATGAGGTGTTGGAACGCGATTCTTAGGTTTTCTGCAGCAGTTATTTGGTTACTCTGTGCCTCTGGAGATGTACTCGGTACTATACTCTTTGAGTGAAGTTCGCATTCTTTGACTCCCTAGCTTGTACTGTCTGCAGTCTTCTTTGTCCTTCCTCAATCTTCTTGATTTTGTATTTGAGGATAAACTGCCCGATCCCCATCTTATTGAATTCTTATGTTAGCCTGACACTGCCTGTAAACAGGGCTACTTCTGAGTCTATCCCTGTTGTCATGTTACTCACAAATACCAGAAACGACACCGGTCCTAGGACTGACCTCTGTGGAACTGCGCTCATCACAGGCGCCCACTCTGACTCCTGATATGTATTCACTGATCCATTGAAGTTCCTTCTTCGTTATGCGTGCCTGCTCCTCTAGCTTTTGCACTAATCTCTTGTGTGGAGCTGCGACGAATGCCTTCTTGTAGTCCATGAATGCTGCTTCCAACACATTATAGTAAAACTAGTAGATTTGTGATACAGCATTTTCCTTCCCAGATACCGTGCTGATTTTTCGTGTATAAGTTCATTCCCTCCTAGGTGCTCCACTCTATTCCTGATAATCTTCTCCACAATTTTGCATACTATAAATGTCAGTAACACTGGTCTGTAGTTTATTGCTGGGTGTCTGTCTCCTTTTCTAAAAAAAATGGACTGCATTTGCTGTCTTCTACACCTCAGGTAGTCGCCGTGTTTCGATAGTTTGTTAGTGGTACACAGAGCGACTCTTCTCCCTCTCTAAGGATCCACGAAGAGATGTTGGCCCCATCGCTTCTGAGGTATCTAATACACTTAGAAGCCTCTTCACCTCCTCGGTTGTATGTATTGTGCCCAGCACTTGGTGGTATTCCCCACCACTCCGGCTTTCTGGGGTCCTTTCTGTCTCCAATGTAAATATATATTTAAATATCTTGTTGAGGTTTTCACATACCTCTCAGTCGTTTCATGTGAGCTCACCTTCCTTCAGCCTGATCACCTGATCTAACTATTGTTTTCCTCCTGATGTGACTGTGCAACAGCTTCGTGTCATACTTAGTTATCGCTGTTGTATCATTTTCGTATCGTCGCTGGGCCTCCCTCTTTGTGTGCATTGTCATTTCTGGCTCTTCGAATAATCTCTCGATTTTTCCTGACTCCTTTGCCTTCTATACTTCCTCCATTTTTTAGTGCACTTAGGTTTGACCTCTCTGTATTCACCTAACTGTACTCGCCTAATTTTATGTGCAAAGGCCGAGTCATAGCTCCTGGCCCTACCTCTTCACTGGTTGCTTCTAGGTACTTTCTCTTCCTGCTCCATTAACTTTATCATACCTCATCTTAAAACTATATATGAATCCTGCCTCCCCTACATCACTTTACAGACTATTCCACTTCCTGACAACTCTATGACTGAGAAAATACTTCCTAACATCTCTCTGACTCATCCGAATCTTCAAAATCCATTTGTAACCAATTCTTGCTGTGCCCCATTTCCGGAACATCCTGTCTTTGTCCATCTTGTCAATTCCTCGGAGAATTTTATATGTCGTTATTATGTCCCCCCACCTCTTATACCTCCTGTCCTCCAATGACGTTAGGCCGATTTCTTATAAAGGTGTACGTCAGGCCTGACGTACGTATGGGCCTGACATACACGGTGTACTGTCTCTTGAGCTATTTCTGAGGTATCAGAACACTATTCTCAGGTTTGCCAGGCGCCCATATGCTGCAGCAGTTATCTGATTGATGTGCACCTCAGGAGATGTGCTCGTTATTATACTCACCCCAAGATCTTTTTCCTTGAGTGAGGTTTGCAGTCTTTGGCCACCTAGACTATACTCTGTTTGCAGTGTGTATGGTGTGTGTGTATGTGTTTGTGTGTACTCACCTAGTTGTATTCACCTAATTATGGTTGCAGGGGCCGAGTCATAGCTCCTGGCCCAGACCCTTCATCACTACATCACTTCCCAGACTATTCCACTTCCTGACAACTGTTACTGAACAAATACTTCCTAACATCCCTGTGATTCATATGAGTCTTCAACTTCCAATTGTGACCCCTTGTTGTTGTGTCTCATCTCTGGAACATCCTGTCTGTCCACCTTCACGATTCCTCTCAGTATTTTATATGTCGTTATCATATCCCCCTCTAACTCTCCTGTTCTCCAGTGTCGTCAGGTTGATTTCCTTTAACCTCTCCTAGTAGAGCATGCCTCTTAGCTCTAGGACTAGTCTTCTTGCAAATCTTTCCACTTTCTCTAGTTTTATTACGTTGTTGACTAGGAGTGGGTTCCAAACTGGTTCTGCATACTCCAATAAAGTCCTAACGTACAAGGTTTATACAGTGTCCTGAACGATTCTTTATTGAGATGCCCGAATGCTGTTCTTAGGTTTGCTAGGCGCCCATATGCTGCAGCAGTTATTTTGTTGATGTGCGCTTCAGATGTGCCTGGTGTTATACTCACCCCAAGATCCTTTTTCTTGAGTGATGTTTGTTGTCACTGGCCCCCTAGAATGTATTCCGTTTGCGGTTTTCTTTGACATTCACCATTCTTCATGACTTTGCGCTAGGAGGGGTTGAACTCCAGGAGCCAGTTGCTGGACCAGGCCTGCAGCCTGTCCAGATCCCTTTGTAGTTCTGTCTGGTCCTCGTCCGATTGAATTCTCCTCATCAACTTCACATCATCTACAAGCAAGGACACTTCTGAATCTATTCCTTCCGTCATGTAGTTCAAAAATACCAGAAACAGCACCGGTCCTAAGACTGACCCCTGTGGAACCCTGCACGTCACAGGCGCCCACTTTGACACCTCGCCTCGTGCCATGACTCGCTGTTGTCTTCATGACAGGTATTCCCTGTTCCATTGCAGTGGCTTCCCGGTTATCCCTGCTTGGTCCTCCAGCTTTTGCACTAATCTCTTGTGTGGAACTGTATCAAACGCCTTCTTACAGTCCAAAAAAATGCAGTTTGCCTATTCCTCCCTCTCTTGTCTTACTGCTGTCACCCCTGTCATAAAACTCCAGTAGGTTTGTGACGCAGGATTTCCCGTCCCTGAAACCGTGCTGGCTGTCACTGATAAGACAGTGCTCCACCACTCTTCTCCTGATTATCTTATAAATGACTTTGCATACTATAAATGTCAGTGACACTGGTCTATAGTTTAATGATTCGTGTCTGACTCCTTTTTTTCAAAACTGGGACTATATTTAATGTCTTCCATACCTCAGGTAGTCGCCCTAGATGTTTTGAAGGTTGTTTGAGGTACACATAATGCCTCTGCTCCCTCTCTCACGACACATGGAGGATCTTCGGTTGTATGTATTGTGTCCAACACTTGACGGTCTTCCCTTCCTCTCCGTCTTTCTGGAGTCCTTTCTATCTCCTCTATGAACACTTATTTGAATCTCATGTTAAGTTCCTCACATACTTCTCGGTCATTTCTTGTGATCTCTCCTCCTTCCTTCCTCAGTCTGATTACCTGGTCGTTAGCTGTTGCTTTCCTCCTGATGTGGCTGTACAACAGCTTCGGGTCAGATTTGGCTTTCGCTGCTATGTCATTTTCCGATTGTCGTTGGGACTCCCTTCTTACCTGTGCATATTTATTTCTGGCTCTACGACTGCTCTCCTTATTCTACTGTGTCCTTTGCGTTCTCTACTTCATCCATTTTCTAGCACACTTGGTTTTTGCCTCTCCACACCTTCGGGTGAACCATGGGCTCATCCTGGTTTTCTCGATATATCTGTTACCTTTGGGTAGAAACCTCTCCTCAGCTTCTTTTGCATATTGTCACATATTCCCTCATCTCTTTCGCTGACTTCCCTGTCATCTGTTTTGTCCCACTGAACTCCGTGCAGGAAATTCTTCATGCCTGTGTAGTCCCCTCTCTTGTAGTTTTGCTTCATTCGTCCTGTCCTTCCTGCTTCCCTCTCCACTTGTAACTCTACTATGGATTCGAAACTCAGAACCACGTGGTCACTGGCCACAAGGGCTCTCATATGTGATGTCCTAAAAATCTACAATACTCAAGGAGAATACTAGGTCCAGTCTTGCTGGTTCATCCTCACCTCTCTCTCTCTGGTAGTGTCCCTTACGTGTTGGTACCTGAGGTTTTCCAGTACCATCTCTGTCATCTTAGCCCTCCACATTTCTGTGCTCTCATGTGGCTCCAGGTTCTCCCAATCGATTTCCTTCTGACTGAAGTCATCCATGATCAGTAGCTTTGCCATGCACGCATGAGCCCTTCTGGTCACTTCAGCCAGTGTGTCAACCATCGCTCTATTACTCCCATCATACTCTTGCCTTGGCCTACTGATGTTCTGTTCTGTGGTGTGTGTGTGTGTGTGTGTGTGTGTGTGTGTGTGTGTGTGTGTGTGTGTGTGTGTGTGTGTGTGTTCACCTATTTCTTGACGTGCTTGACCAGGTGTGTATTCCACTCTGGTGATGCATACTCCAATATGGGCCTGACGTATATGGTGTACAGAGTCTTGACGATTCCTTACTGAGGTGTGTGCGTGCATGTGTGCGTGTGTGTGTACTCACCTAGTACTCACCTAGTTGGGGTTGCGGGGGTCGAGTCCGAGCTCCTGTGTGTGTATGTGTGTGTGTGTGTGTGTGTGTGTGTGTGTGTGTGTGTGCGTGTGTGTGTGTGTGTATGTGTGTGTGTGTGTGTGTGTGTGTGTGTGTGTGTGTGTGTGTGAGTAAAGAGACTAACATACACCTGTCCCATCATTGCTACAGTCTTCCCTCTTCCATCTGGTCACCACTTTCTCTTCCTAATCTTCCAATCCTAGCATCTCCTCTTTTGATTATCATTACCTCCGTCTCTCCCATCACGTTCCTTCTAACTTCACAGTCCATCCTATTTATCGCTTATTTCCTATCCTACCTTTCCTTCTCGTCATCCTCTTAACTTCATCATCGTCTTCACCAACTTGCCTTCACCTTTCACTTCCCTTCAACTTCCTCTTTCCTTCATCTTCTTTTTCTTTCTCTCTCTCCCTCTCAAGTACTTTCTCCGGCATTAGTGGCATAGTTTGGTAATTAATTAAGAGCGGCCTTGATGAACCCACAGGGCGTATATGTGGAGTGCACTGACTGTACCATTGTGGAGTGCACTGACTGTACCATGGTGGAGTGCACTGACTGTACCATGGTGGAGTGCACTGACTGTACCATGGTGGAGTGCACTGATTGTACCATTGTGGAGTGCACTGACTGTACCATGGTGGAGTGCACTGACTGTACCAAAGGTGGAGTGCACTGACTGTACCATGGTGGAGTGCACTGACTGTACCATGGTGGAGTGCACTGACTGTACCATGGTGGAGTGCACTGACTGTACCATGGTGGAGTGCACTGACTGTACCATGGTGGAGTGCACTGACTGTACCATTGTGGAGTGCACTGACTGTACCATGGTGGAGTGCACTGACTGTACCATTGTGGAGTGCACTGACTGTACCATTGTGGAGTGCACTGACTGTACCATGGGACACATACCCTCCTGAGACAGAGAGAGAGAGAGAGAGAGAGAGAGAGAGAGTGAGAGATGGCTCCAACTTCATCCTGTTCCCTACTTGTATGTCTCATAACAACAAAAATGCTTTCAAATGAGCTGATGTAGGTAACAGCTCTTAGCTTGCCAATAAAGTTAGGAATCCTTAACCTGTAAATAGCTGTCAATAAAGCTAGGGATCCTTAACCTTGTCAAACCCTGTGTAAAAAAAAAAAAAAAAGAGAGAGAGAGAGAGAGAGAGTGAGAGAGAGAGAGAGAGAGAGAGAGAGAGAGAGAGAGAGAGAGAGAGAGAGAGAGAGAGAGAGAGAGAGAGAGAGAGAGAGAGAGAGAGAGAGAGAGAGAGAGAGAGAGAGAGAGAGAGAGAGATCCCAACAGAACGAGGTGAGGAGTCCACACGCACAACCTGGCTATGGGAAAGAGGTAATTGGCTAGCCCTTTGCTCTGAGCTTGCCACCACCGACTGGAATGCTCTTCTCCAAGGGGATGTTGACAACCAAGTGAAAGCCTTCACTGGACACATCCTTAATCTACAACAAGAACACATTCCTCACCGGCAATATGTGACGAAGCCTACAGATCAGCCTTGGTTTGGCTTTCGTTGTAGAGAGGATGCTACTGCTAAGTACAAAGCATGGCGAAGGTATAAGAGACATCCTACCACCTATAACAGGAACTTGCACATGCAAGCCTGTAGGCATATGGGTGATGTTTCAAAAGTGGGCCATTGCTAAATGGGAGGTGGACACTAAAAGAAAGTTAGCATCAGGTAGGGTAGGCTCCAAAACCTGGTGGTCCCTGGTCAAGGACAGACAAGGTTATCTGCCTGATGAACTTATTCCACCTCTAAATCGACAGGATGGGACCACCTCTACTAGTAGTCAAGAGAAGGCAGACCTCTTTGCTGAACACTTTGCTACCAAAATGCAAGTTCCTGATCCAGCAAGGGACCCTCCTTGGCTAGCTGCAAGAACTGTGTCAAAACTGTCAGTGGTGACAATAAGGCAGGAGGAGGTGCATTTCCTACTTAAATCGCTTGACCACGAAAAGGCTGTGGGCCCAAACAAGTTGAGCCCAAGATTGTTGAGAAGATGTGCAGACCAGCTAGCAGCACCTCTAACTCGCATCTTTCAGCACTGCCTAGTACAGTGTAAATGGCCCTCTCTATGGAAAGAGGCGAATGTAGTCCCTGTTTACAAAAAGAAGAGCAGAGCAGAAATCAGCAACTACAGACCAGTGTCACTCCAGTCAATCACTGGTAAGATCCTTGAGACAATAATCTCAAGACAAATGACAGAGTTTTTTGACTACCACTCACTACTTTGTGATCGTCAATATGGCTTCAGGAAAGGTTACTCTGCTGCTGATCTGTTGTTAAACCTCTCCACTAAGTGGCACCAGTCACTGGATGAATCCAAAGTCAGCTGTGTGGTAGCACTGGACATTGCTGGCGCTTTCGACCGGGTGTGGAACCAGGGCCTCTTAGCAAAACTTCAAGCACTGGGAATTGCAGGCTCTACGCTATGTCTCCTCAGTGACTACCTTCATGGTAGATCTCTAAGTGTAGTTCTCAATGGAACGGAATCAGCAAGACATCCTATTGGGACAAGTGTTCCATAAGGAAGCGTGCTGGGTCCATTGTTATGGAATGTCTACTTCAACGACCTTCTTCATCTCATCCCAGAATCACATGCATATGCAGACGACTGTACACTGACATTCACTTATCCAAGAGAAGAAACGCCAGCTGCTCTAAGCTACATCAATCACCAGCTGAGAGCTATATCAGCTTTGGGAAATAGATGGTAAGTAACTTTTGCACCTGAGAAAACGCAAATGATGATCGTCTCTAGGCACCATGATGGTAATGCTGGTGCAGTAGTAAGGATGTATGGGAGAGTTTTGGCACCTGGAGAAGAAGTTGATATCCTTGGGGTGAAATTTGACTCCAAACTAACCATGAAGAACCATGTTGTAAATCTTGCAAACAAGGCAGCCAGGAAGCTTACAGCACTTCGCCGTATCTCGCATCTGCTTGACAGTAGGGGTTGCAAGATCCTGTACGAGGCACAAGTAAGCTCACACCTTGAGTATGCTCCACTTTCTTGGTTTGCCTGCCCCCCCCCCTCTCATCTGCGACTGCTTGACAGAGTAGAGAACAGAGCAAGACGTCTCATCTCTCGCCTGGACCCATCCTGGATAGATCTGTTATTTCAGCAGAGCCTTCAACATAGGAGGGATGTGGGTGGCCTTACTGTTATGTACAAGGCCAATATTGTCAAAATACCACACCTGGATCCACTTCGAGGACAGCGTGAAACAAGCTTTTATGCCACAAGACGGGCAGAAAGCAGCAACTTCACTCTGGCTGTACCCTTCTCCAGAACATCACTCCATCTGAGATCATACATACCCAGGATGACTCGAGTATGGAACACATTCGTTCAGCATAATGATGTCAACGAGATAAAGTCAGTTGATCAAATGAAAATGCTGGCCCACAGATGGCTCCAACTTCATCCTGTCCCGTACTTGTATGTCTCATAACAATAAAAATGCTTTCAAATGAGCTGATGTAGGTAACAGCTCTTAGCTTGCCAATAAAGTTAGGAATCCTTAACCTGTAATATAGCTGTCAATAAAGCTAGGGATCCTTAACCTTGTTAAACCCTGTGTAAAAAAAAAAAAAAAAAGAGAGTGAGAGAGTGAGAGAGAGGGAGAGAGGGAGAGAGTGAGAGAGAGAGAGAGAGAGAGAGAGAGAGAGAGAGAGAGAGAGAGAGAGAGAGAGAGAGAGAGATTATTCCAGTGGAGAATAAAATGATATAACTTTTTCCTAAGCAAATAAGCTCATACATTTCAAGCGAGACAAAAAAACCCGGTAAATTTTTAAAAACTTTTCCCCCAAAACTGCGTCTTTTGGAAAATATATTGCGTATTTTTTTTATTTTATTATTTTCCTTTTTCCTTAGTAATTTTTAAAAATTCCCCCTAAACTTTTTCCCCCTCCCTTTGTTTTTTTCCCTTTATTTTCTTTCTTTTACGTCCCGTTTTCCCCTCCAAAAATTTTCCCCCTTTTCCCTTTCCATTTTTCCCTTTCCCTTTCTATTGCCTATTTCCTTAAACATCGGGGATTTTTTTAAACTGATAAAGGGAAATGGGGGCCCGTAAATGGGTACTAAATCATGTTTTGGGAAAAGTTTAATAATCTGTAAAAGAAAAACGGCTGCCAGCTCAAAAAGGGGAAATAAATTCATTACTCATCTACAATTACTTTTGGGGGTGAGTCCCGCCCCTGACCACCCCAAGCAAAAACCCCCCTGTTTGCTGTCCCTTTACGTATGTAAATTAAAGGGGGGGATTACTGTCTCTGTTTTATGGCCGCCCTGGGTGCTCCTGGGTTTCCCCCCCCTGATGCCAATGACGCAAAAGGTTAAACTAAGCACTGCCCCCTGTTTTGTACTGTACAATGACCAGTAAAAAGGGAGAAAAACACCTAAATTACTGGAGCGTTTTGGGGTTCCTGAACCTGTTTTCCCCCGGGAACGCAGGGGAGAGATCCCGATTTTTAAAACACCGGGAAAATCCTAGGGGGACTAGACCAAACCCTCCCAAAACGAAAACACTCACACGAAGCAAAGACTTGGCAGACAAAGCAACTCCCCCCCAATGAAAACGGGGGTTGTCCCCTAGAAACTTTAAGAGACCATAAAATTAATTTTTCAGGGCAGAGACGTTCAACTGCCTCCCAGCAACAAAAGGGGGGTTTAACCAACAACCCCGGGCATCTTCAAGAGGCACTGGACAAGCCCAAAAATCATTTCCCTGACAGCCGGGCTGTGGCTCATACTTGGGTTTGGCTGCAGCCAGGAGCAACCCCCCGGGTTTATCGGGCTCTGATCCACCGGGAAACCCCTGGTCACAGCCCGGGGGCCGGGGGGGCTTTTGACCCCCGGGAACTCCCCTCCATTAAACTCCAGTATATAAAGTTTTCCTTCGCCTGGAATTTTGAGCCTCTACTGGAGCTGTGGTCCTCGAGTAAGTAACATGCTTATTTGGTGAGGGGAAAAGAAACCCAAAATTGGGTTTACATAACTGAATTTACTGAATCCCAAACAGCTGGTCATTTGTCACTCACCACTGTCTGGTTTGGGGTAGAAAAAATTTGGCCAGAGTCAAACAAGAATCATACAGAAGGCAACCTCTCGGTCCTGTGGCCCCTCTTGGTCTTCCCTTCCAAAAAAAAAAATTTTTTTGGTTTTGTAACCCCCGGCCTTTTTTTGGTTAACCTTTGGGTTGGTTTTGGTATGTAAGCCGGCCCTTTTTGGACTTTAGATTTTTTTTTTGGGATGAAGCCTGGCCTTGTTGGACTTGAGATTGTTTTTTGGGATGTAAGCCTGGCCTTGTTGGACTTTAATTGTTTTGGGTTTTAACCTGGGCCCTTTTTGGACCTTAGAATTGTTTTGGTAGGGGGTTTTAAAGCCGGGCCTTTTTGGGCTTAGATTTTTTTGGTATGTAAGCCTGGCCCCTTTTTGGAAATTTAGATTGTTTTGGGGATGAAACCTGGGCCCTTTTTGGACTTGAGATTGTTTTTTTTATGTAAGCCCGGGCCCTTGGGTTGGGCTTGAATTGTTTGGGGGGGGGGGGGGGGGGGGGGGGGGGGGGATGTAAGCCTGGCCTTGTTGGACTTGAGATTGTTTTGGTATGTAAGCCTGGCCTTGTTGGACTTGAGATTGTTTTGGTATGTAAGCCTGGCCTTGTTGGACTTGAGATTGTTTTGGTATGTAAGCCTGGCCTTGTTGGACTTGAGATTGTTTTGGTATGTAAGCCTGGCCTTGTTGGACTTGAGATTGTTTTGGTATGTAAGCCTGGCCTTGTTGGACTTGAATTGTTTTTGGGATGTAAAAGGGCCCGGCCTTTTTGGACTTGAATTGTTTTTTGGGATTAAGCCTGGCCCTTTTTGGACCCTTTAGATTGTTTTGGTATGTAAGCCCCGGCCCCTTTTTGGACGGTTTAAGGAGTGGGTTGGGGGGGTAAAGGGAAAACCTGGCCCCTTTTTGGTTGAGATTGTTTTGGTATGTAAGCCTGGCCTTGTTGGTTTTGGATTGTTTTGGTAGTAGTCGGGGCCTTTTTTGGACTTGAGATTGTTTTTTATGTAACCCCGGCCCTTTGTTGGATTTTGGTTTGGGGGGGGTTGAAAGTCTGGCCTTTTTGGAGTTGAGATGTTTTGGTATGTAAGCCTGGCCTTTTTGGACTGAGATTGTTTTGGTAGTAAGCCGGGCTTGTTGGCTTGAGATTTTTTTGGGTATGAAAACCGGCCTTTTGGTTTGATTTTTTTGGTATGTAAGCCGGGCCCTTTGTTGGATTTGAGATTGTTTTGGTATGAAACCGGGGGCCCTTTGTTGGTTTTAGATTTTTGGGATGTAAGCCGGGCCCTTTTTGGGACTTGAGATTTTTTTTGGATTAAGTCTGCCTTTGTTGGACTTGGATTGGGGGGGGGGAATGTAAGCCGGGCCTTTTTGGGGGATTTGAATTGTTTTTTGGTAGTAACCCGGCCTTTTTTGGACTTGAAAATTGTTTTGGTATGAACCCTGGCCTTTTTGGGACTTAAATTTTTTTTTGGGATGTAAGCCGGCCTTGTTGGACTTGAGATTGTTTTGGTATGTAAGCCTGGCCTTGTTGGACTTGAGATTGTTTTGGTATGTAAGTCTGGCCTTGTTGGACTTGAGATTGTTTTGGAAATTAAGCCGGCCTTTTTGGGATTTGGTTTGGTTTTGGATGTAAGCCTGGCCTTGTTGGACTTGAGATTGTTTTGGTATGTAAGTCTGGCCTTGTTGGACTTGAGATTGTTTTGGTATGTAAGTCTGGCCTTGTTGGACTTGAGATTGTTTTGGTATGTAAGTCTGGCCTTGTTGGACTTGAGATTGTTTTGGTTTGTAAGCCGCCTTGGGGGAACTTAGATTTTTTTTTGGAAAGTAAGGCCGGGCCCTTTTTGGGTTTGAATTTTTTTGGTATGTAACCCCGGCCCTTTTTGACTTGAGTTTTTTTTTGGGTATGTAAGCCTGGCCTTGTTGGACTTGAGATTTTTTTATGTAACCCGGGCCCTTTTTTTTGGACCTTGAGATTTTTTTGGGGTATGTAAGGCCGGGCCTTTTGGACTTGAATTTTTTTTGGGTATGAAAGCCGGGCCCTTGTTGGACTTGAGATTTTTTTTGGTATGTAAGCCTGGCCTTTTTTGGGACTTGGGGATGTTTTGTAGTAAGCCGGCCCCCGGGTTTGGGACTTGAATTTTTTGGGTATGTAAGCCGGCCCTTTGTTGGATTGAGATTTTTTTGGTATTACCCGGGCCTTGTTGGACTTGAGATTGTTTTGTATTAAGCCCCTTTTTACTTGAGTTTTTTTTGGGTATGTAACCGGCCTTTGTTGGACTTGAGATTGTTTTGGTAGTAAGCCTGCCTTTTGGATTTGAGATTTTTTTGGTTTTAACCTGGCCTGTTGGACTTGAGATTGTTTTGGTATGTAAGCCTGGCCTTGTTGGACTTGAGATTGTTTTGGTATGTAAGCCTGGCCTTGTTGGACTTGAGATTGTTTTGGTATGTAAGCCTGGCCTTGTTGGACTTGAGATTGTTTTGGTATGTAAGCCTGGCCTTGTTGGACTTGAGTTTGTTTTGGATTAACCTCCCTTGGGACTTGAGATTTTTTGGGGGATTAAGCCGGGCCTTGTTGGGGTTAAAATTGTTTTTGGTAGTAATCTGGCCTTGTTGGACTTGATTTTGTTTTGGTTGAACCGGCCTTTTGGATTTGAGATTGTTTGGATGAAGCCTGGCCTTTTTGGACTTGAGATTTTTTTTGGTTTTAAGCCGGGCCTTTGTTGGCTTGAGATTTTTTTGGGGTATGAAAGCCTGGCCTTGTTGACTTGAGATTGTTTTGGTATGTAAGCCTGGCCTTGTTGGACTTGAGATTGTTTTGGTATGTAAGCCTGGCCTTGTTGGACTTGAGATTGTTTTGGTATGTAAGCCTGGCCCTTTTTGGGACTTGAGATTTTTTTTGGTATAAGCCTGGCCTTTTGGGATTAAATTTTGTTTTGGATGTAATCGGGCCCTTTGTTTGGCCCTTGAGATTTTTTTGGTTGTAAGCCGGCCTTGTTGGATTTGAATTGTTTTGGTAGTAAGTCTGGCCTTTTTGGACTTGAGATTGTTTTGGTAGAAAGCCGGCCTTGTTGGATTTTGAGTTTGTTTGGGTTTTAAGCCGGGCCTTGTTGGACTTGAGATTTTTTGGTATGTAACCCTGGCCTGTTGGACTGAGATTGTTTTGGTATGAAAAGCCGGGCCTTTTTGGGACTTGAATTTTTTGGTAGTAAGCCTGCCTTTTGGACTTGAGATTGTTTTGGTATTAACCCTGCCTTGTGGATTTGAGATTGTTTTGGTATTAACCTGGCCTTGTTGGACTTGAATTTTTTTGGTAGAAGCCGGCCTTGTTGGACTTGAGATTTTTTTGGTTTTAACCCGGCCTTGTTGGACTTGAGATTTTTTTGGGGTATGAACCGGGCCTTTTTGGGATTTGAGATTGTTTTGGTAGTAACCTGGCCTTGTTGGATTTGAATTTTTTTTGGGTAGTAAGCCTGGCCTTGTTGGACTTGGATTGTTTTGGTAGAAAGTCGGGCCTTGTTGACTTGAATTGTTTTTGGATGTAAGCCGGGCCTTGTTGGACTTGAGATTTTTTGGTATTAAGCCTGGCCTTGTTGGCTTGAATTGTTTTGGGATGAAAGTCGGGCCTTTGGACTTGAGATTTTTTGGTATGTAAGTCGGCCTGTTGGACTTGAGATTGTTTTGGTATTAACTGGCCTTGTTGGGACTTAAAATTTGTTTTTGGTATAAAAACCTGGCCTTGTTGGACTTGAGATTTTTTTTGGTAAAAAACCCTGGCCTTTTTTGGACTTGAGATTTTTTTTGGTATGTAACCGGCCTTGTTGGACTTAAATTTTGTTTTGGTATGTAACCCCTGGGCCTTTTTTGGACTTGAGATTGTTTTGATAAGCCCGGGCCTTTTTTGGACTTGAGATTTTTTTTGGATTAAGTCGGGGCCTTGTTGGATTGAGATTTTTTTGGGGATTAACCTGCCTTGTTGGACTTGGTTTGTTTTTGGTAGTAAGCCTGGCCTTGGGGGATTTGAGTTTGTTTGGTATTAAGCCGGGCCTTGTTGGACTTGAGTTTGTTTGGTATGAAGCCGGGCCTTGTTGACTTGAGATTTTTTTGGTAGTAAGCCGGCCCTTTTTGGGACTTGAGATTGTTTTGGATGAAACCGGGCCTTTGTTGATTGAGATTTTTTTTGGTATGTAAGCCGGCCTTTTTGGACTTGAATTGTTTTGATTAAGCCTGGCCTTTTTGGGACTTGAGATTGTTTGGTAGAAACCGGGCCTTTTTTGGACTTGAATTGTTTTGGTATGAACCCTCCCTTTGTTGGCTTGGGAATTTGTTTTGGGTATGTAAGCCTGGCCTTTTTGGACTAGATTTTTTTGGGGTTTGTAAGCCTGGCCTTGTTGGACTTGAGTTTTTTTGGTATTAAGCCGGGCCCTTTGTTGGACTTGAGTTGTTTTGGTATTAACCCCTGGCCTTGTTGGATTTGGTTTGTTTTTGGTATGAAGCCGGGCCCTTTTTTGGACTTGAGATTGTTTGATGTAACCGGCCTTTTTGGGACTTGAGATTTTTTTGGGGTATGAAAGCCTGGCCTTGTTGGACTTGAGTTTTGTTTTGGGTATGTAACCCTGCCTTTTTTGGACTTGAGTTTGTTTTGGTATGTAAGCCTTTCCTTTTTGGGACTTGAGATTTTTTTGGTAGAAACCCGGCCTTGTTGACTTGAGTTTGTTTGGTATGTAACCCCTGCCTTTTTTGGACTTAGATTTTTTGGTAGAAAGTCGGCCTTGGGGGACTTGAGATTGTTTGGTATGTAAGTCTGGCCCTTTTTGGACTTGAATTTTTTTTGGTATGTAAGTCGGCCTTGGGGACTTAATTTTTTTGGGTATGTAAGTCGGGCCCTTTGTTGGACTTGAGATTGTTTTGGTAGTAAGTGGGGCCTTGTTGGACTTAGATTGGGTGGGGAAACGGACTGAAAAAAATTAATATTTTTTTGTGCGTATTAAAAATGATTCCTCTGAGCCATCACACAACGATTATTTTTTCCTTGCTTAAAACGTAACCGGAAAGGTTTTTTTGGGGGTCAACGCCCCCACGGCCAGGTCTGTGACCGGGCCCCCGAGGGGATCAAGGCATGATCAACCACTTTTGCTGCGGGCCCACAAACGCACAAAAACCCACAGCCCGGCTGGTCAGGACGTTTTTAGGTGCCTGTCCAACCTTTTAAGACAACCGGGGGTTTATTGGAATCCCCTTTAGGTAGCTGGGGCATTTTGAACAGTCTTTGGCCCTGACACTTACGTACTGTCTCATACGACTCGTGGGGCTCCCTTTTTTTCATTTTCCCAGACTTCAGGTCATCCTTGCATACCCGGGAGCACTCTCTCGCTCTTCTCACACAAAAACTTCGCTCGAGTTATCACCTGATAAAAGTCGACCTCTTTCCCCACTGTAATCAAAGAACTCTCCAGGTTGATACACCTGACTGTAACAAAAGGCAAGACCCATACTTCACACGGCATCGGTCACAACACCCCAAAAATTTAAATCCACATATTTTACACGGTACCCCTGCACTCCCTGTTTTTTTGCCATCCCATTTGCTTTCCCCCCTTCCTCGGCTGCAAAACTGCAGATGGGTGAGAGGGAGGGGAAAAAAAGGAGATAACAGATAATGGGGGATGGAGGGAATTTAGGCAATGTGGGGAGGTAAAGAAAAAGAGGGGGGGTGTAAAAGATTAAAACAATAAAGGAGAGGAGAGAAAAAAAGGGTTTTAAAAAACTTTCGTGCAAGGTCAATCAGCATCGCTCTTAATAAATCTCTCTCTCTTCTCTCTCTCTCACCTCCTCTCCTCTCTCATCTCTCACTCTCTCTCTCTCTCTCTCTCTCCTCTCCTCTCTCTCTCTCTCTCTCTCTCTCTCTCCATCCCCTTCCTCTCTCTCTCTTTTCCACTAACAAACACCGACCACATCTCCTGAAGCACACATCAACCAGATAACTGCTGCAGCATACGGGCGCCTGGCAAACCTGAGAATAGCGTTCCGATACCTTAGTAAGGAATCGTTCAAGACACTGTACAGTGTGTATGTCAGGTCCATACTGAAGTATGCAGCACCAGTTTGGAACCCACACCTGGTCAAGCACGGCAAGAAATTAGAGAAAGTGCAAAGAGATTTTTGGAACACAGGAACAAGAGGTCACAATTGGAAGTTGAAGACTCAGATGATCATGTCAAAGAGATTTTTGGAACACAGGAACAAGAGGTCACAATTGGAAGTTGAAGACTCAGATGATCATGTCAAAGGGATTTTTGGAACACAGGAACAAGAGGTCACAATTGGAAGTTGAAGACTCAGATGATCATGTCAAAGAGATTTTTGGAACACAGGAACAAGAGGTCACAATTGG
Source organism: Cherax quadricarinatus (assembly GCF_026875155.1). NCBI lineage: Eukaryota > Metazoa > Arthropoda > Malacostraca > Decapoda > Parastacidae > Cherax > Cherax quadricarinatus. Next base: position 24,242,239 of record NC_069465.1, on the reverse strand, counting down.
AAGTTGAAGACTCAGATGATCATGTCAAAGGGACTTTTGGAAATATTTCTTGTCATAGAGTTGCCAGGCAGTGGAATAGCATAGAAATTGACGTAATGGAGGCAGGAACCATACATAGTTTTAAGACGAGGTATGATAAAGCTCATGGAGCAGTGATCAGTGAATGGGAGGGTCTAGGAGCTAAAACTCGACCCCTGCAACCACAAATAGGTGAATACAAATGGGTGAGTACATGCAGACACACACACACACACACACTCAAGCATACTCACACACTAAAACACTCACATACCCTAACACATTCACACAAATAAACGCACACAACCAGATTGGCCCAGTCACACACAAATATGCACACCCACATATTAATACTCTCACACACACACGCATACTCACACAGTGAAGAGGCGGGGCCAAGAGCTGCGAATCGACCCCTGCAACCACAACTAGGTGACTACACACGCACATACACATAGTTTACAGACTGCTGACGAAAATGTGGAAAATCACAGAAAAATCACAGTTGAGGTATGGAAGGGGGGGGGGCAGGTACCCACCTATGTCTATGTCCGGGTGACACATTTCCTTATACACTCTTAGTTTATAAGTGTAATTTAGTGATGAAGCCTCCATAAGCTAATGTATTATACACTACTACTTATATGTATTTAAGCTAAGTTAGAGTTAGACATAGATTTACCTAAGTTAGTATCTACATCACCTCTTCCTACACAGGTTAATAACCAAGCTGCATTGTGCCGGGGACCAGGCACTCAGCCGGGGACCAGGCACTCAGCCGGGGACCAGGCACTCAGCCGGGGACCAGGCACTCAGCCGGGGACCAGGTACTCAGCCTACCCGGCTTCAGTCACGAAAAATAATGTGCTCGAATGAAGCAGGTGACTAAGAGCTGCCCAACTGTGCAGATTAATTGTGCTGGTTAATTAGGCTGACTTATCCTACAACAGACCTTGTACAGTGAACTTCTCTAACATTTGATAACGCATTGTAATAAATGGCTATCTCGCTGCTATACTAGGCAGTTGCACGTGACTCAAATACAAGTGTCTCAGGTGTCCCAACAGATGTACCAGCTGCTCTCACACTCCACATGTACCTAGTAACAGTATCATTGAATGTGCATTCATTGTACTTTATTGGGGTCGAGTGTGAAGGGTTCTGCCACGTCTTCCAGCCCACCAGAGATTCAGCTATCTTAAGCCGGCTCACCACACACTGCCCAGTGTGTAAACTAGAGGTAGGATTTCAGGTAGACTTGATTAGATCACTAACCTAATCAGTCATAACTGGCAGACACCCTCTATTCTACACAAACACATCCTCACTCATAAAATAAATATGGGATCTCAAAAAGGTACGACACAGAGGCAAGATAACCGAAGATGGCTGGTCTGAGAAGTAAGAATGGGCAAAAAGGCTCTAAAGCAAAATACAACAAGAGTGAAATAAGGCTAAATGAGATTTATAATGCAATAGTGGAGAATTTATCTGCAGAGAGTAAGAATTGGGAGTTACGACTTGCTGAGGCAGAGATACCAAGCCTGGTGGAAAAACTGGATGTGCTGAAGCAAGATATATAGACAAGAACCGAAAGGAGCATGGTGGTGGAAACAGAAACATCAGAGGACGGTGAGGAGACTGGAGGAGGGAAAATAAATAGGATGAGGGTGAGAGGTCGATAATTATTCATGGGTTTCTGGAGGCTAAAGGGACAGCCTATGATGAAAGAAGATATTCAGAGAAAAAAAAAAGGGGAATAGTGGCATCATCGCAATAACAAGAGAGAAAGACATGTCCAAGCTAACACATATTCACAAAACTGGAGGGTTATTCAAAGGGAAAATATTCTCCCAATCAAATTGACATTCAAGGCAGATGTGGTCCGAAACAGAACATTACCAGAGAAACCAATGATTCTGTCGTATTCTCTTGTGTGCCTCGACTGCAACAGAAGACAAAAAGAATGGGAACAACTGAGAGTGAGGGTAGGAAGACACGAGTGGAAGGAAAGAGAGACAGGGCAGGCACTGACAGACAAGGAAGCTCAGCCTCAGGGCGAATACCAAACACCAAACACAAATGCTCACAGAACCCCCCCAGCAAATACCATCCCATACCAGCCAAACACAATAACCAGAAACAAGCCACACTCCGCAGTCCCCTCCCCACAACTAATACCACTATCACAGCAACTTTCAACAATATCCTACCTGCCTTCCACCTACTCCCAAAATGCAGTACTGGAAAGAAAGCTGAAGGTATGGTACATCAACACACACATGGAATAGCAAATAAGAGTGAGAAGTGGCAGGAACAACTCACTGAGGTATCCTCATACACCCAACGCTCATGGAGACAAAGCTCACTGGAATGATAACAGATATCAGATCCTTAGGAAAGATAAAGGAAACAGAGGGAAAGGAGGAGTTGCATTGTTCATTAAAAAAAGGGGAGATGAGTGGACAGAGAGGAAAAAATACAAAAGGCAAAGGACTCAAGGAAAGAAGGAGATGAGCCAAAGAATCAGAAACGAATATTCATGGATATAGAGAGGGAAGCCAAGCGGCGGTAGAAAAATTACATAGCATCAAATGGCAAGTATGATTCGAAGTTGTTATACAGTCACATCAGGAGGAAAATAACTTACAAGGACCAGGTAATGAGGTTCGGGAAGGAAGGAGGGATAATCACAGAGTGACCAGAAAGTATGTGAAGAACTTAACACAAGATTTAGAGAAGTATTCACAGTGGAGACAGAAATACTTCCAGCAAAAAAAGGTGGTAAGATGCACCAGTAAGTGTACCTTACCACCTTTGTTTCCTAGCCTAGATAAAAGCTTTTGCTGTAAAGTTAGTACCCTGGTCATTCTGGATAGACTTAGGAATGCCAAAGTAAGATATAAATTTAGATGTGATTCTAAGAATGGCTTTAGTGTTTATGCTGCGCACTGGACTGCTTCCTGGATACCTTGTAACTTTGTTTATGCTAGTAAACAAGTGCTGGATTCCTGACTTGGTTTTAGTAATGGTCCCACACAAACAATGATTAGTTCTGCAAACGGTTCTCCATCTGCCGTGTGTGAGATAAAGTGGCGCAGGTTTAATGGGGTGTCCAGGTTTACCTACTTGTTGACACTTCTTACAAGAGCAGATGTGATTCTTCACATCTTGCCTTTTTTTATTGCAGTAAAATACTTTCAATATTCTATACAGAGTTTTGTAATTCCTAAATGACCTCCTGAAGAGGAATTATGGGCTACGTTCAAAATTTGTGGCGTAAATTTCACAGAAACTACCAGTCTATCTAATTTTTGGCTTTCCTCCACCTTCTTACCAGTCTCTGTGCAGAGAAGTAGGCTGTGTTTAATCTTATATTTGACTGGTTGATCTGAGTGTGATTCCACCATGGCTGCCTGAAAAGTGAAGTTTAAGGAAAGATCTCTTCGCTGTTCTTCCCGAAAGGACAGTCCCTCGGGCATGGAAACAGATATCTAGCAGTCCTGCAATCATGGAGTAGGAAGGCTTGGTCTGAGACCTTCACTAAATTTATGAAGCTCTGGCCAATTTTTCTAGTAAAACAAATTGTCTAGCCCTTGATCTGAGTCGTCCAAGGATGGGTCAGCATTCTCGACAGACATTCCTTGGGACTTTGCCCAAGTTACAGCCAACATTAGAGAAGAATTAATCACTATAGGTTCTGGACATTTTGTTGAATTAAGAATGTTATTACTCAGCAATAACACGGCATCTTTCATAGGGAATCTCTCAGAAACACCTCCAGTCAAATATCCAGAATAATATTTACTCTGCAATATATTTTATTTAAACGGACAGAAAATACAGCTCCTCCAAATGCTTCTAAGAGAACGGAGAAATGCAATGACATTCTTTCAGAGAGGGGAAGGACTCCCTCTTTTATAAGGGAACAATAAGCCCTGGTGTTCCTAAGAGTTATTTAATTTTTTTTCATTCTCCTGAAGGGAGATGTTGCAAGTATTGTAGCATGGGTCAATACCACACTCTACTTCTTTCTGGTTCATCTCTAAAGGGAGGATGTTGAATTTCCTATGAGCTGCGGCTAAACTGGGCAATTGGACTTGACTTGGCCCGGTTTATGACAATGGTAACAGGTTACCTCAAACTTTAATTTGGCTCCCTGTTGATTTTGTGGCTGGCGCCATTTGGGGTACTGATGTCGTTGTTCACCATAAGTTTGAAGCCGTCGGTCACCAGGTTAACCGCGAGTTTGATGTTGTTCACCAGACGACTTAGATGGTTGGCGTAGTTGTTCACTTTCATCCTGCCACTTCGTCCTGCAGTCAGGGACAGGTCCCTGACGATCTCTAGTAGTACTAGTCTGTTGGGAAGAAAGAATTGACCACTCGGACAAGGAGCAGTTAGCCTTAAAAGTGTCAGCCACCCTAGCTGCTTCCAATGCAGTGGTCAACGAATGATCTTCAAGAAAGACTAACCTCTGGTCCAACAGATTCCAGCAGGTTATCCACCAAAAGTAACTGCACTAGATCACTGAAGTTTGTGACACCTCTTCGTAAAATTTATTGACTGCTGCCTTACAAAGTCAATATGAGACTGACCCAACTGACGCTTGCACAATTTGAATTCCCTCCTGTATTTGGTGGGATACACTGATATGCTCCAAGAAACGTTGTTTTATCAACCCAGTAATCAGCAAATTCTTCATTATTTAAAACAGCTGTGAACTCTTGCCTTACAATGTTGTATGCACCAGTGCTGCCCACGCTCACCAGGCCACCTCAGTGCTCGAACATGGTTTCCAAAAGCCTCGAATAACTGTTCAGGCTCAGACTCAACAAAGCGAGGTACTAACAGCACTGTTTTTTTGCACACTAAAGTAGTCACCCACAGTCTGCTTAAATTGCCTCCTTTCCTTTTCTCTATCAAACTCCTCTTTAACAAATGCTCGCTGCTCTCTGATTGTTTCGAGATTGAGTTTAGCTAACTCAAGCGCCAACGACGCTGACTCGCCCTGAGACAAACCCGGTGCACCACCTGCTTCACGAGACTGCTGGTCTGACTGCTCTGGTGTTAGCTCTCCCACATTACGAAGGATCCTAAGAGGAGATCGGCGATTAATAGCTCCTGTAGCGAGATACCTCAGTTTGGTGGGCCATAATTACTTCAACGCTTAATTTGGTAAGAATAATGTCACGAAGCTGTGCAGCAGTGAGAGTTCGTTGGTAGTCTATGCCAATGGAATGAGCAATTCGCCAGCAACGCTGTAGAGTTAGTTTGGGCAGATTTAGGAGACTATACTCAGACACCAACTGCCTCACCCATGCTGGTGGCATAACCCAACATAAAACGCTTTGTAATGCATGCAACAAGCAGCAATAGCACAGTACAACTTGCAGGATACACACGCAGTAGCAAAATAGACAGGTAATACAAAGGGCGATGGCGATGCAATCTGACCGATACCAAGACCAGCTTCAGCGCTAGCTCTTGCTTCAGCTGCTGGACAGATCTCCCATATTATGCACCTGCTCGTAATGGGAATTGGAGCAAACTAACTCAGAAATAGACAATAATGTATATTTTGCCTTCACCCACTATATGCAGATATGTACACTATGTACAATATGCACAGATAGAATAATAAGTATACACCACGGTGGCAGATGGCAAAGCAGAAGCCAGAGAGTGCACTGTATTCAACAAGCAGGTAGGCAAGTTTGCCAATGCTTACCACGAGTGAACCACATTGCTTCAGCTTCGGTGGGCTTGGGTGTTATTAGTCAATGAACCAAGGTACTGATTTAACGACGAGTTCCCTATTGATCGTTAAACCTTTAGCACCCGATTTCAAATAAATTGTAACATATTCTTTGCATGCCACAGAAACTAATGAGCAGAAGTCAAGAGAACGAAGAACGGGTAAGAATACTAGGAGATCTGATCAGGCTACAAGCCTGGTCCAACAAATGGCTCTTAAAGTTTAACTCCACCAAGTGCAAAGTCATGAAGTTTGGGTAAGGACAAAGAAAATAGCCAGCATAATTCAGGCTAAGAAATCAAATTCTGCAAACATCATTTAAGGTAAAGTATCTTGGGGTGAGCATTATAAGAAGTACGTCCCTTGAGCTGCAGTAAATAGGCGCCTGGCAAACCTGAGAATAGCATTTCGACATCTAAGTAAGAAGTCATTCAGGTCACTGTACACTGTGTACGTCACTCCCAACACTTCAAGAAATTAGAGAAAGTGCAAAAGTTTAAAACAAGACTATTCCCAGAGCTAAGAGGTATGTCTTATGAGGAGAGGTTAAGCAAACTTAGTCTGATGACATTGGAGGGATAGACGGGTATATGATAACTTTTAAAATTCTTAGAGGAATTTACAAGATGTACAGGGCTACAATGTTTCAGAGATGGGATACAGGAACAAGGGAACAAGATGTACTGGGCTACAATGTTTCAGAGATGGGATACAGGAACAAGGGAACAAGATGTACAGGGCTACAATGTTTCAGAGATGGGACACAGGAACAAGGGAACAAGATGTACTGGGCTACAATGTTTCAGAGATGGGATACAGGAACAAGGGAACAAGATGTACTGGGCTACAATGTTTCAGAGATGGGATACAGGAACAAGGGAACAAGATGTACAGGGCTACAATGTTTCAGAGATGGGACACAGGAACAAGGGAACAAGATGTACGGAGCTACAATGTTTCAGAGATGGGACACAGGAACAAGGGAACAAGATGTACTGGGCTACAATGTTTCAGAGATGGGACACAGGAACAAGGGAACAAGATGTACGGGGCTACAATGTTTCATAGATGGGACACAGGAACAAGGGAACACAACTAGAGGTTAAAAACTCACATAAGTCAAAAAAATGTTAGAAAGTATTTTTTTCTTTAGCCTTAAAGCTGTCAGGAAGTTGAACAATCTGGAATGTGAAGTAGTGAAGGTAGGATCCATACATAGCTTTAAGAAGAGGTATGATAAGGCTCTTGAAGCAGGGAGAGAGTGACCTAGTAGCGACCAGTGAAGTGGCGGCGCCACAGTTGTGACTCGACCCCTGCACCATAAATAGCTAAGTTTAAATAGTTAAGTACACACACACACACACACACACACACACACACACGAAAGGAGGAACGAGAGGAAATGACAGAGATGAGCAGAAGAACCCAGACGCAGGTGGAAGGGAAAACACAACCTCCAGAAACACCCGCAGAAGGACTCCAACCGCGACAACCCCTAGGCAACTGAACAATCTAAACCGACACTCACACACTGATCCCTCTGTCCCCACCCCCACACCACAAACCCCACCCCTATAGCAACCCCCTATGGGAACACTGACCCCACCCCAACCCCCCCATATGCCCCCGAGTGGGCTCCCGATCCTCCAACCCCAATCATCTTCCAGGATCACAGTTTTAGAAAAGAAGAGGAAGGTTTGGCACATGAACTCGGATGGAATAACGAATAAATACGAGGAGTGGCATGAAAGAATCAATGAGAAGTCTCCAGACATCATAGCAGTCACGGAAACAAAGCTGAGTAGCTCAGACATTAAGAACATCACATAAGAGAGGCCCCTTGGAGTTAGTGATCACGTGGTTCTGTGTTTTGAATACATAGAGTTACAAGTGGAGAGGGTATCAGGAGTTGAATTGGAAAAGCCAAACAATAAAAGGGGGGGCTACACAGGTATGAGGAATTTCCTGCAGGAGGTTCAGTGGGACAGAGAATTGGCAGGAAAGTCAATAAATGAAATGATGGAATTCGTAACAACAAAATGCAAGGAGGCAGAGGAAAGGTTTGTTCCCAAGGGCAACAGAAATAATAGGAAGACCAGATCGTGCCCCTTGTTTACCCGAAGGAGTAGGTAGGGAAAAACTAAGTGCGCTAGAGAAAGGAAAAAGTACAGAAGGCAAAGAACCCAGGAAAATAAGGAGATTAGTCGAAAAGCCAGAAACGAGTATGCACAGATTAGGAGGGAGGCCCAACGATAGTACGAAAACAACATAGCATCAAAAGTCAAGTCTGATCCGAAACTGCTGTATAGCCACATTAGGAGGAAGACAACAGTCAATAACCAGGTGATCAGGCTGAGGAAAGAAGGTGGGGAACTCACAAGACACGATCAAGAAGTATGTGAGGAGCTCAACACGAGATTATCAGGAGGAGTGTGGTGGAGCACCAGGAGCAGAACAATATAATAAATGGTAACCAGCAGTTTCATGGAAGGCAAATCCTGTTTCACAAACTTTCTGGAGTTTTATGGCAAAGTAACAGAAGTAAGACACGAGAGAGGGGCGGGTTGAATGCATTTTTCTGGACTGCAGGAAGGCCTTCGACACAGTTCCTCACAAAACATTAGTGCAGAAGCTGAAGGATCAGGCGTGTATAACAGGAAGGGCGCTGCAATGGATCAGAGAATACCTGTCAAGGAGGCAACAACGAGTCATGGTACGTGATGAGGTATCACAGTGGGCGCCTATGACGAGCAGGGTCCCATAGGGGTCAGTCCTAGGAAGAGTGCTATTTTTGGTATATGTGAATGACATGATGGAAGGGATAGACTCTGAAGTGTCCCTGTTCGCAGATAACGTGAAGTTAATGAGGATAATTAAATCAGATGAGGATCAGGCAGGACTACAAAGAGACCTGGATAGGCTGGACACGTAATCCAGCAACTGGCTTCTCGAATTCAACCCTGCCAAATGCAAAATCATGAAGATTGGGGATGGACAAAGAAGACTACAGACAGAGTACAGGCTAGGCGGACAAAGACTGCAAACCTCACTCAAGGAGAAAGATCTAGGGGTGACCATAACACCGAGCATGTCTCCGGAGGCACACATCAACCAGATAACTGCTGCAGCATATGGGCGCCTGGCAAACTTGGGAATAGCATTCATATACCTTAGTAAGGAATCGCTCAAGACACTGTATACTGTGTACGTCAGGCCCATACTGGAATATACAGCACCAGTTTGGAACCCACACCTGGTCAAGCACGCCAAGAAATTAGAGAAAGTACAACGGTTTGTAACAAGGCTAGTTCCGGAGCTGAGAGGAATGTCCTACAAAGAAAGGTTGAGGGAAATCGGCCTGACGACACTGGAGAACAGGAGGGTCAGGGAAGACATGATAACGACATACAAAATACTGCGTGGAAAAGATAAGGTGGACAGAGACAGGATGTTCCAGAGACGGGACACAGAAACAAGGGGTCACAATTGGAAGCTGAAGACTTAGACGAGTCACAGGGATGTTAGGAAGTATTTCTTCAGTCATAGAGTCGTCAGGAAGTGGAATAGCCTAGCAAGTGACGTAGTGGAGGCAGGAACCATACATAGCTTTAGGATGAGGTATGACAAAGCTCAGGGAGCAAAGAGAGAGAGAGAGGACCTAGCGATCAGTGAAGAGGCGGGGCCAGGAGCTGAGTATCGATTCCTGAAATCACAATTAGGTGTGTACACACACACACACACACACACACACACACACACACACACACACACACACACACACACACACACACACACACACACACATACAACACACACATACACACACATCACAATACATCTATCGAAACAGGGAGATTGCCTGAGGCATAGAAGACAGCAAATGTAGTCCCAATCTTTAAAAAAGGAGACAGACATGAAGCATTAAACTACAGACCAGTGTCACTGACATGTATAGTATGCAAAATCATGGAGAAGATTATCAGGAGAAGAGTGGTGGAACACCTAGAAAGGAACGATCTCATCAACAGCAGCCAACATGGTTTCAGGGACGGGAAATCCTGTGTCACAAACCTACTGGAGTTCTATGACATGGTGACAGCAGTAAGACAAGAGAGAGAGGGTGTGGTGGATTGCATTTTCTTGGACTGCAAGAAGGCGTTTGACACAGTTCCACACAAGAGATTGGTGCAAAAACTGGAGGATCAAGCAGGGATAACAGGGAAGGCACTACAATGGATCAGGGAATACTTGTCAGGAAGACAGCAGCGAGTCATGGTACTTGGCGAGGTGTCAGAGTGGGCACCTGTGACCAGCGGGTCCCGCAGAGGTCAGTCTAGGACCAGTGCTGTTTCTGGTATTTGTGAACGACATGACGGAAGGAATAGACTCTGAGGTGTCCCTGTTTGCAGATGACGTGAAGTTGATGAGAAGAATTCACTCGATCGAAGACCAGGCAGAACTACAAAGGGATCTGGACAGGCTGCAGACCTGGTCCAGCAATTGGCTCCTGGAGTTCAATCCCACCAAGTGCAAAGTCATGAAGATTGGGGAAGGGCAAAGAAGGCCGCAGACGGAGTACAGTCTAGGGGGTCAGAGACTACAAACCTCACTCAAGGAAAAAGATCTTGGGGTGAGTATAACACCAGGTACATCTCCTGAAGCGCACGTCAACCAAATGACTGCTGCAGCATATGGGCGCCTAGCAAACCTCAGAACAGCATTCCGACATCTTAATAAGGAATCATTCAGGACCCTGTACACCGTGTACGTTAGGCCCATATTGGAGTATGCGGCACCAGTTTGGAACCCACACCTAGCCAAGCACGTGAAGAAACTAGAGAAAGTGCAAAGGTTTGCAACAAGACTAGTCCCAGAGCTAAGAGGTATGTCCTACGAGGAGAGGTTAAGGGAAATCAACCTGACGACACTGGAGGACAGGAGAGATAGGGGGGACATGATAACGACATACAAAATACTGAGAGGAATTGACAAGGTGGACAAAGACAGGATGTTCCAGAGATTGGACACAGTAACAAGGGGACACAGTTGGAAGCTGAAGACAGATGAATCACAGGGATGTTAGGAAGTATTTCTTCAGCCACAGAGTAGTCAGTAAGTGGAATAGTTTGGGAAGCGATGTAGTGGAGGCAAGATCCATACATAGCTTTAAGCAGAGGTATGATAAAGCTCACGGCTCAGGGAGAGTGACCTAGTAGCGATCAGTGAAGAGGCGGGGCCAGGAGCTCGGACTCGACCCCCGCAACCTCAACTAGGTGAGTACAACTAGGTGAGTACACACACACACACACACACACACACACACACACATACATACACACACACACATACACACACACACACTAGTAGCAACCGGTGAAGAGGCGGGGCCAGGAGCTAGGACTCGACCCCTGCAACCACAAATAGGTGAGTACAAATAGGTGAGTACACACACACACGCACACACACACACACACACACACACACACACACACACACACACACACACACATACATACATATACACACACACACACACACACACACACACACACACACACACACATACATACATATACACACACACACACACACACACACACACACACAACACACACACACACACCAAAATAATATTTAAAACATCCTTTTAAATTATGTTAAAATATTTTAGAGTAATTAAACATACCATACCACGGACGGGGATTGAACTCGTGGCTAGTGAGTCGTGAAGCTCCAGGCCAAGAGTTCAATCCATATTATGGAATCAAACGACTAAACTGGAGTATACAGGTCAGGCAATTATCCGCGGTGGTGGGTAGATTGTTAAGCGGTTCTGTAGGGAAATCTTCTCCAGTAGTTCTTCGGTAAGTTGTTTATATAAGCGTGTGTCTAAGCTGAGAGGATTGCTGCTTGTTTCGTGGCGAGTGAGTCGTAAAACTCCAGGCCACGAGTTCACACCCCATCCGTGGTATGGTTTGTTTGCAATCGTGTCATTACGATTTCGTGAGTCATAATTAAACATAGACTATTTAACATTCGAATTTCTCAAAACATTCCCGGGGAGCCAACACATTCTAGGATAGTATAAATCACCCACGGAAACTGTCATGGCTGAATCCGTTCAAGACCTTCAATTTATGTCACATCAGGTCACAGGTCATAGCATGGATACCTGGCTGCAGGTGGCCCAGGGTGAGGTACGACTGGGTGCTCCTGGATCAATTGGTAGACGCTATAGTGCACACATTAAGGGACCGGGGATCTATTCCCGGACGAAGGAGAAACATTTGGGCATGTTGCTACCCCTTGTTAACCTTGCAGTAAATACGTACATAGGTGCTACCCAGTTGGTGTGGGTCTCATCTAGGGAGAATGGACTCAAGATTCTAATGGAAATAAGCCAAACTTTCCGATAATATGGCTTTATTAGTTATCCTGGGCTAAAAACTTACTGAGTTAATATTCCGAACAAAATGTTCATACCTGACACTACGAGAATCACCTCATAAATCACCTCATAATAATGAGTGTTATTGACAGTGACGGGTCAAACAACAGCGTCCTGCTGAACTCCTTACTCGTCTACCTGATGTTTACCTGGAGGTCCTTCCTAGGATCAACGTCCCCACGGTTCAGATCTTGACCAAAACTCCCGGTGGATCAGAAACTGACCAACCAGGCTGTTATTGCTGGCCACATGCAATCAAGTGTACGAACTACAGTCGTGCTGACGTCAGGTATCTGTCTAGTTGTGTGTTGAAGGCAGCCAGGGATGTGTTGGTTGAAGGCAGCCAGGGATGTGTTGGTTGAAGGCAGCCAGGGATGTGTTGGTTGAAGGCAGCCAGGGATGTGTTGGTAGTTCCAGTTATGATTCATCTTTAAGACATAACAAGCATGTTACTCACGTCACTTCCCCGGGAACATAATTGTGAATTTGTCACAAAAGAATCAGAGAACTTGCCAAGAAGTTATTTTAAATATTAGAATGTTGTAACATTCTGTCAGAGTCTTGTAATGAATGAGAACAAACATTTGTTAGAAACCATGAATTAAATTAACGAAAAAAACTGAGATGAATGCTTCGGATGTATTTATAATTTATGTTTGCTAATATTTATTGACTTTCATGAGTTGTAAGGTCACCCTTCCCTTCCTTCACTATTCATGAGTCATAAGGTCACCCTTCCCTTCCTTCACTATTCATGAGTCATAAGGTCACCCTTCCCTTCCTTCACTATTCATGAGTCATAAGGTCACCCTTCCCTTCCTTCACTATTCATGAGTCATAAGGTCACCCTTCCCTTCCTTCACTATTCATGAGTCATAAGGTCACCCTTACTTTCCTTCACTATTCATGAGTCATAAGGTCACCCTTCCCTTCCTTCACTATTCATGAGTCATAAGGTCACCCTTCCCTTCCTTCACTATTCATAAGTCGTAAGGTCACCCTTCCCTTCCTTCACTATTCATGAGTCATAAGGTCACCCTTCCCTTCCTTCACTATTCATAAGTCGTAAGGTCACCCTTCCCTTCCTTCACTATTCATGAGTCATAAGGTCACCCTTCTCTTCCTTCACTATTCATAAGTCGTAAGGTCACCCTTCCCTTCCTTCACTATTCATGAGTCATAAGGTCACCCTTCCCTTCCTTCACTATTCATAAGTTGCAAGGTTACCCTTCCCTTCCTTCACTATTCATGAGTCATAAGGTCACCCTTCCCTTCCTTCACTATTCATGAGTCATAAGGTCACCCTTCCCTTCCTTCACTATTCATGAGTCATAAGGTCACCCTTCCCTTCCTTCACTATTCATAAGTTGCAAGGTTACCCTTCCCTTCCTTCACTATTCATGAGTCATAAGGTCACCATTCCCTTCCTTCGCTATTCATGAGTCATAAGGTCACCCTTCCCTTCCTTCACTATTCATGAGTCATAAGGTCACCCTTCCCTTCCTTCACTATTCATAAGTCATAAGGTCACCCTTCCATTCCTTCACTATTCATAAGTCGTAAGGTCACCCTTCCCTTCCTTCACCATTCATGAGTCTTAAGGTCACCCTTCCCTTTCTTCACTATTCATAAGTCGTAAGATCACCCTTCCCTTCCTTCACTATTCATAAGTTGCAAGGTCACCCTTCCCTTCCTTCACTATTCATGAGTCATAAGGTCACCCTTCCCTTCCTTCACTATTCATGAGTCATAAGGTCACCCTTCCCTTCCTTCACTATTCATAAGTTGCAAGGTCACCCTTCCCTTCCTTCACTATTCATGAGTCATAAGGTCACCCTTCCCTTCCTTCACTATTCATGAGTCATAAGGTCACCCTTCCCTTCCTTCACTATTCATGAGTCATAAGGTCACCCTTCCCTTCTCTGACATTTCTTCTTAATATTTACTGTTGTTTGTTAGTGTGATAGTGACTGTAGTGCTGGAACTGTCTTTTATATAAGAAAAGTCTCTTCAGTCTTCTCTTATGCTAAAGAAGACAACTCCTGTGTTGCGCTGCCAAGTCTCTCCTCTCTCATCTTGCTCTCTTTTAATTTCCTCCTTTTTCGTTCAAATCTCATCCGTTCCTATATTCTTTTGTTTCCTACTTCCCAGCTAGAAAAAATAAACTCTGTGGTTCTCAAGGCACATTTCGTTAAGAAAAAGAAAGAGAACGTGTAAACTAGAATGAGAAAGACGCTCCCTATAAAGACGAAGACGAAGAGTCACAGAGCTGTTGAGACGGGCCAATATATCTGAAATATGAAGGAAGGCACTGGCTAATGAAATTACAAATATCGAACTTATGCTGAAGAAATCTTACAGGAGACAAGAGTTGCAGGAAGAACTAAAAGCCATAAAGAAAATTGAAAAAACAAACTTCTTCTAAAATGCCAAATCTAAGGGAAAAACAGCATCCAGTATTGGGTCCCTGCTTAGGCGAGATGGAACATACACAGATTGCAGACCAAAAATAAATGAGATACTAAAGTCCCAGTACGACTCAGTGTTCAGCGAGCCACTGCCCTGACTAAAGGTCGAGAATTCAAATGAATTCTATATGAACGAAACCCAAAATCTGGTCATCTCAAAAATCTCTGATATTACCCTAACACCACAAGAATTTTAAAAGACAATAAATTACATGTCCATGCACTCTGCCCCAGGCCCAGACTCATTAAACTCTGTGTTCATGAACAACTGCAAGAAACCCCTGTCACGTGCCTTCAGCATTCTATTGAAGGCAGAATAGACACATGGGTCATCCCACATTCACTAAAAACAAGAGACATAGCCCTACTCTACAAAAGTGACAGTAAAGCAATTGCAACGAACTATAGACAGATAGCACTAACATTCCACATCACTAAAACTTTGAAGGGGTTCTAAGAAGCAAAATCACCAACCACCTAGATACCCATCAGTTACACAACCCAGAGCAACACGGGTTTAGAGCAGGTCGCTCCTGCCTGTCCCAGCTACTGGACCACTATGACAAGGTCCTGGATGGTGTAGAGGATACACAAAATACAGATGTAGTATACACAGACTTTGCAAAAGCTTTCAACAAGTGAAACCATGGTGTAACGGCACACAAAATGCATGATAAAGGAATAAGTGGAAAAGTTGGTAGATGGATCTGTAACTTCTTGACAAACAGAACACAAAGTGTAATAGTAAACAGAGTAAAGTCCCAGGCAGCAACGGTGAAAATCTGTTCTACAAGGCACAGTACTGGCTCACGTTCCATTCCTCATCCTTATTTCTGACATAGACAGAGATGTAAGCCATAGCTCCATGTCTTCCTTTGTGGATGACACCCAAATTACCATGACAGTGACCTCCATCGAAGACACCACAAGACTCAAACCGGACATCAACCAAATCTTCAAATGGGCCAATCAAAACAATATGAAGTTCAATGGCGAGAAATCTCAACTACTCAGATATGGAAAACTTGAGGAAATTAAAACCGTATCAGGGTATACGACAAATTCTAACCATACAATAAAGCGAAAAAGTAATGTGAAGAACATGGGAGTAATAATGTCAGAAGATCTCGCCTTTAAAGACCACAACAATGTTTCTACCACATTTGCTAGGAAAATGATAGGATGGATCATGAGAACCTTCAAACTAGGGATGCCAAGCCCATGATGATTCTCTTCAAATCGCTTGTGATCTCTAGGCTGGAATACTGCTGTACACTAACGGCCACCTTCAAGGCTGGCGACATTGCTGACCTGGAGAATGTACAAAGAACTTTCACGGCACACATAAGTGCGATAAGGCACCTAATTTTTTTTTTCCCATCACTCCAGCCACCTATCAGTATATATAAGAAAAACACTTGAGATTATCACGTCTCACTTCTACATAAGTGTAACGTACAGCTGACAAAAAAAAAAAACATACTCATGTAGGTGTAAGTACAAAAAACATCACACATATATATTACTGTATAAAGAAACGCACATTCCTAATGAATACCCCTTTGTTGGTAGTAAGTCGTATCCGCCTGAGGTACACACACCTCCGCCTGAGGTACACACACCTCCGCCTGAGGTACACACACCTCCGCCTGAGGTACACACACCTCCGCCTGAGGTACACACACCTCCGCCTGAGGTACACACACCTCCGCCTGAGGTACACACACCTCCGCCTGAGGTACACACACCTCCGCCTGAGGTACACACACCTCCGCCTGAGGTACACTCCTCCGCCTGAGGTACACACACCTCCGCCTGAGGTACACACACCTCCGCCTGAGGTACACACACCTCCGCCTGAGGTACACACACCTCCGCCTGAGGTACACACACCTCCGCCTGAGGTACACACACCTCCGCCTGAGGTACACACACCTCCGCCTGAGGTACACACACCTCCGCCTGAGGTACACACACCTCCGCCTGAGGTACACACACCTCCGCCTGAGGTACACACACCTCCGCCTGAGGTACACACACCTCCGCCTGAGGTACACACACCTCCGCCTGAGGTACACACACACCTCCGCCTGAGGTACACATACCTCCGCCTGAGGTACACACACCTCCGCCTGAGGTACACACACCTCCGCCTGAGGTACACACACCTCCGCCTGAGGTACACATACCTCCGCCTGAGGTACACACACCTCCGCCTGAGGTACACACACCTCCGCCTGAGGTACACACACACCTCCGCCTGAGGTACACACACCTCCGCCTGAGGTACACACACCTCCGCCTGAGGTACACACACCTCCGCCTGAGGTACACACACCTCCGCCTGAGTACACACACCTCCGCCTGAGGTACACACACCTCCGCCTGAGGTACACATACCTCCGCCTGAGGTACACACACCTCCGCCTGAGGTACACACACCTCCGCCTGAGGTACACACACCTCCGCCTGAGGTACACATACTTCCGCCTGAGGTACACACACCTCCGCCTGAGGTACACACACCTCCGCCTGAGGTACACACACCTCCGCCTGAGGTACACACACCTCCACCTGAGGTACACACACCTCCGCCTGAGGTATACACTCCTCCGCCTGAGGTACACACACCTCCGCCTGAGGTATACACTCCTCCGCCTGAGGTACACACACCTCCGCCTGAGGTACACACACCTCCGCCTGAGGTACACACACCTCCGCCTGAGGTACACACACCTCCGCCTGAGGTATACACTCCTCCGCCTGAGGTACACACACCTCCGCCTGAGGTATACACTCCTCCGCCTGAGGTACACACACCTCCGCCTGAGGTACACACACCTCCGCCTGAGGTACACACACCTCCGCCTGAGGTATACACTCCTCCGCCTGAGGTACACACACCTCTGCCTGAGGTACACACACCTCTGCCTGAGGTACACACACCTCCGCCTGAGGTACACACACCTCCGCCTGAGGTACACACACCTCCGCCTGAGGTACACACACCTCCGCCTGAGGTACACATACCTCCGCCTGAGGTACACACACCTCCGCCTGAGGTACACACACCTCCGCCTGAGGTACACACACCTCCGCCTGAGGTACACACACCTCCGCCTGAGGTACACACACCTCCGCCTGAGGTACACACACCTCCGCCTGAGGTACACACACCTCCGCCTGAGGTATACACTCCTCCGCCTGAGGTACACACACCTCTGCCTGAGGTACACACACCTCTGCCTGAGGTACACACACCTCCGCCTGAGGTACACACACCTCCGCCTGAGGTACACACACCTCCGCCTGAGGTACACATACCTCCGCCTGAGGTACACACACCTCCGCCTGAGGTATATACTCCTCCGCCTGAGGTACACACACCTCCGCCTGAGGTACACACACCTCCGCCTGAGGTACACACACCTCTGCCTGAGGTACACACACCTCTGCCTGAGGTACACACACCTCTGCCTGAGGTACACACACCTCCGCCTGAGGTACACACAACACCTCCGCCTGAGGTACACACACCTCCGCTGAGGACACACACCTCCGCCTGAGGTACACACACCTCTGCCTGAGGTACACACACCTCCGCCTGAGGTACACACACCTCCGCCTGAGGTACACACACCTCCGCCTGAGGTACACACACCTCCGCCTGAGGTACACACACCTCCGCCTGAGGTACACACACCTCCGCCTGAGGTACACACACCTCCGCCTGAGGTACACACACCTCTGCCTGAGGTACACACACCTCCGCCTGAGGTACACACACCTCCGCCTGAGGTACACACACCTCCGCCTGAGGTACACACACCTCCGCCTGAGGTACACACACCTCCGCCTGAGGTACACATACCTCCGCCTGAGGTACACACACCTCCGCCTGAGGTATACACTCCTCCGCCTGAGGTACACACACCTCTGCCTGAGGTACACACACCTCTGCCTGAGGTACACACACCTCCGCCTGAGGTACACACACCTCCGCCTGAGGTACACACACCTCCGCCTGAGGTACACATACCTCCGCCTGAGGTATACACACCTCCGCCTGAGGTACACACACCTCCGCCTGAGGTACACACACCTCCGCCTGAGGTACACACACCTCCGTCAAATACACTGGCCACAATTACTAAATTATCATATTGTTGTACACATACACTGATATATCATCATGTATAGACTATCAACAAAATCAAGTTCACAACACTGGCTTCCATAACCTAATGTAAACACATAAATAAAAACTACTCTATCACAACCTATTTACTGCACAAAAGTCAACGTGCAAAACAAAGGTGTATACAAGGGACACTATCAAGTTGCAAATTCAGTCTCTCCGACGCTCCTTACCCCCCCCCCCTTCTTCCCCCTTATTTGGGCAACCGCCAACTTTCTCGTCATTACACATGACACTGTCACACAGTCTTCTAGCCGTACATGAGCATATAACCTGTCACAGCGCGACAGTATCACAGTCACTAACAACCTCACCCGAGCATCCTTACAGCATACATGCCTACATTACCTCTAAAAAAATATATGCCTCCACCCTCTAATATAGGTGTGACGGTAAGTGACCAAGCATGTGCAAGGCTATATATACATAGAGTAATGCAGTCATCATCCCGTGGGACACGTACACAAAAGTATAAACCGAAAATCCCCACAACCAAACTGGATCGCGCTTTTATTCTAGCTGTCATCACACTTACATCCGAACATCTACTAACCACACTGAACCATCCCTTGTTTACGTTTAAGCCATACGGCCATAACACACACACACACACACACACACACACACCACACACACACACACACACACACACACACACACACACACACACACACACGCAAACACACACACACACACACAACACACACACACACACACACACACACACACACACACACACACAAACAAACACACACACGGATAGCGTTCCGATACCTCAGTAAGGAATCGTTCAAGACTCTGTATACCATTTACGTCAGGCCCATACTGGAGTATACAACGCCAGTTTGGAATCCACACCTGGTCAAGCACGTCAAGAAATTAGAGAAAGTGCAAAGGCTTGCAACAAGACTAGTCCCAGAGCTAAGGGGATTGTCCTACGAAGAAAGGTTGAGGGAAATCGGGCTGACGACACTGGAGGACAGGAGGGTCAGGGGAGAAATGATAACGACATATAAAATACTGCACGGAATAGACAAGGTGGACAAAGACGGGATGTTCCAGAGATGGGACACAGAAACAATTGAAAGCTGAAGGCTCAGATGAATCAAAGAGATGTTAGGAAGTATTTCTTCAGTCATAGAGTAGTCAGGCCGTGGAATAGCCTTGAAAGTGATGTAGTGGAGATGGGAACCATACATAGTTTTAAGGCGAGGTATGATAAAGCTCATGGAGCAGGGAGAGAGAGGACCTAGTACCAATCAGTGAAGAGGCAAGGCCAGGAGATATGACTCGACCCCTGCAACCACAAATAGGCGAGCAAATAGGTGAGCACAAACACACACACACACACACACACTCCCGACGGCGAGCCCATTGGAACCCCGAATGACATTCCCAATCCTTGCCCCAGCCATGACAAACCCCCCCCCCACTACAAAGCTAGTAAGATCCCAACAGTTAAACCACGATAATCTGCGGGGAAGGCTCCCTCCCACCACAATCCATATATTTCCCTATTCCTGCAAACCGTCCTATAGAAAGTAGCTGCCATTACCCGTTTCCTCGCAACCCAATCCCCATTCCCACACATACCCCATGACACATACACAAAATCTACCATTAAATATGCCAGTGCTCATTGTGTACTCTCTGGCACCCCTCCCACATCCAAAACGAGTGCTCTCAACACCGGTATGCCCCCTCCCACTTGCCTCACTATCCTACTCATCCAATCCCGAACATTCCCCAAACATTTGCAAAAATACACCGCAAGATATGCCGTATCCTCTCCACCACACACCCCACATCCACTCTCCTCCACTACTCATCTCGCCTGTAGAACCGCTCCTGATGGCAAAATGCCATGCAGGAAATGGAACATAACCTCCCGCACCCGAGGCCTGAGCTTCAACTTACAAAAACAATACAAAATATCTCCCCATCCATACATGGGGTATATTCCCTCCACCGGCACCACCACCCGGCTCCCAGTCACTCTCGCCAACATCCCCACGCGGATCTTGCCAGGCTCCCGTAGGACCATGAGGGTACGCAGCACGTCCTCACATTCTCTCAACTCTGCACCCACATACCACCTCTTCTCTCCCTCATACAGAAGCTTTAACTCCTCCCACACACCCCGACTCGTACATACTCCCTTAGTAAGTAAACACATTTTACCCAACGCTGCAGATCCAATAACCCTAACCCCCCCTGATGTTCCAGCAGCATTACCACCTCCCTCCTCAGCCAATCACACCCGGAACCCCATATAAACTTAAACATCCTCTTTAAGATTCTCGTAATTCCTTGCCCCATTATGGGGTAAACTGCCGCCATGTGCCAAACCATACTGTATAGTAATGTGTTTACCATGATGGCCCTCTGCAACAATGTCAAATGGCACGGTCACAAACTCCCCAATCTATGCTGCACCCATTCCACAATACGCTCAGAGTTCACCTCTCTCGAACGCACTTGATCCTCCATAAACACTATTCCACATATCTTTAAGCTATCCACCACCCTTCACTCCACACCAGCATCCCAATCTCCCTGCCAGTTCCAACTTCCCAGCCTTAATAAGCATGATTTCTCCACATTAACCCTCATCCCCCCTAGCCTCCCCAAAAGTACGAATGACCTCTCCCACCCCTCTCCCCTGTATCCTATGATCCCCGGCCCACACCCCACCTCCCCTGTCCCTACCCCCCCCAGATACGTGCCTCAATGAGCCTGTAAAATGGGTCCTGAACATAGGCAAACAGGATTTGAGAAAGTGGACATCCTTGCCTGAGGCTCCACCCCATACATACAGCTTCCCCTATGTGACCATTGATTTGCACACGCACCTGCGCCCCTCGATACAATGTCTCCACCCATTCCGCAATTTCCTCCCCAAATCCCTGCTTTAGAAGGATCTGCTGCAATGCCTCCCGTTCCACACGTTCATATGCTCCCTGCCAATCCAAAGCAAGTAAGCCCCCCCTTTTCCCCCCAAACCCTCCACAAACCCCTTAAGACGTCTGTGGCCCTCGACCATAGATCTGCCAGGCAACCCGTATTGCCCTCCCAATACGACACGCCCCATGATGCATTTCAGGTGATTTTCCGGTATTTTTGCAAACAATTTATAATCCACACATACAAAAGATATCGCTCGATAATCCTTTAGGGTATTCTGGACCTCTCCCTTTGGGACGAGAACAACTACTGTTGTGGCTTGTAACTCCGCCAACTCCCCCTTCTCCTTCATGATATTAATTAACTCCACCAGGAATCCACGCATTAACTTCCAATTCTGCAGGTAAAATTCACAGGGCAATCCATCTATCCCCAGAGCCTTTCCCGTACGCATACTCACTAATGCCCGCCAAACCACGCCTTCATCTATCTCCCCACCCAGCACTACTCAATCACTACACCCCAATGAACATGGCACTAGCTCGCAGACGCTATGCAGAGCCTCACCTCCTACTCCACTACTCCCCAAATACTGCTCATACCATGCATCTGCATAACCACTCATCTCCTCTGTCGTGGGCAACACTTGCCCCTCATGATAACCCCCCACTTCAGAGTGGACGACTAACCTACCAACCTCAGTGGCTTTCCGACAGCGCTGCTGACCCCGTAAAACACACACCGATGGTCGATCACCCCACAACGTCTCCTCAACCCTTCCCTGAGCATGCACCACATTAAAACGTTCATTTTGCAGCTCACAAATCCATCCCTTCAACATTTCTATCTCCTCCACAGGATATACTCCCCCATGTCCACCTCTTCCATAGCAATCCCTCAACCTACCCTCTAGGTACTGAAGGAGCCCTTACAATTGTTGCATTATGCATTTCCCCTCCCTCACATAAAACTGACGTATTTGTCCCTTAGCCACCCTATCCCACCGCCCCGACAAATCCTCTACACCCCGCCTTTCCTCACTGTGCTCTGCCCACAATGTCTCGAATCCTCCCTGCCCCTCCTCATCACCCAAGATCCTCGTATTTAGTTTCCAATAGCTCTTACACCTCCACCCCAGGTCAACCATAACCGCCCTATGATCAGAATATTCCACCTCCGCCGTACGCAAGGACTCCACTCTTACCTGCTTTGTGATGTACACCCAATCTAGCCTTGCCGCATATCCATGTCTAACAAAAGTGTGCTCCACCGCCCAAGCCCCACCCCGAAATACGTCATGTAGACACACATCTCTCAGAAGATCACCTAGAATAGTTGAAAAATGCCCCGCCCCATGCGGCTCAACGTCTGCCCTGTGAATAACACAATTCCAATCCGCTCCCAAGATAGCAGCAGGTGGTAAAGAACAGAAATAATAAACGGGCTCATCCCTCACAAAATCCGCTTTCAGATGTGCATCACTCTCCGTGGGTGCATACACACACACACTAACACCACTCGCTCGCCCATCCACCATCCATCCACTCTTATAATACTCCCCTCACCCCCCTTCACTTCTACTAACAACAAATGGGCTCGCCTCCCAGAGTAGGACTCCCACCCCTCCTTTCAAGCATCCCGTCTGCATCACAAAAGCCCTATATCCATCCACCTCCAATACATGCCCCACCTTGATATTGTGCTCTTGCACAAATACGACATCCACTGTATGCTGGCACAAGAAACTTGCAAACCATGCACGCTTCACAACCTGACAAAAACCATTAATGTTAACTGTCATACACCTTAGGCCAGTAGTGGTTTCTTCTCCCTGTGCTTTGACACCTTCTTCACAACACCAACATGTCCTTTCGGACCTCCTTTATGCATGTCTCTACTGGCAGCCCTAACCCTTCCCCGGTCCAGCTCCGGGTCCGAAGTCCCTGAGGGACCACCACCATCTTCTTCCACCACCACTACCTTACCGGTTCTCTGTGCTGGAGTCAGGACATCATCTGAATCCGATGTCACAGCCTCACGCTTGTGCGTGACTCCACCTGCTTCCATCTCCACCTCCTGTGATACCTCACGGTGAACCTCCACCTCTACCACATGTCCAACCTTCCCGCCATCTGGGCACATTGCCCCGTGAGACACCACCAAGTCAATGGGCTCATTTTGCTGCCCACACAGGTCTGCAGCATTCCTCACACAAGCCCTCATCGCCGACTCGCCCTCCTTATCTGACTGGGGAAACAGTGAGGTGAGCACCGTCTCTAAGACTTCATCGATGGCTTCCTTCGCCGAACCATGCTGTCCCCCACCATCAGGCAAAATGGGTCCCACAGGGCCCCCAGCCACAGGGACCATCAGGTCCTCACCCGCCACTGCCTCTGCTCGCTCCACCTCCTCACTCCACAGACGACCAGGGCCACGTCCTTCTTGTAGCTCCAGAGCACGTCCGACTTGCCCAGATTTCCCTGCGGCAATACATTCTAGACCATGAAGTCGAGCCTGTCGTTCACAGTATTCAACAATGTGATCAAAACCACCACAACGCCTGCAGGTCCTGCGTTGCCCAGGATAGGACACCTTGAGCTGAGTCCTGAAGGCCTCCAACATAACATATGACAGTATGGGGTGCCGTATCGTCATTTTTAACGAAAACGTGCCCTCCGGGAATCCAACATATGCACCTACTACCCACTTGCCAGGCTGTGCCAGGTGAACGGTCCCGGAGTCCTTGAAAACATTGGATATGTCCGTTTCATCTGCCTCAAACGGTACATTTTGCACTCTAACCCAAGTATAACGCCTGGAGACATCATGAAGGCAGACACTCACCATAGAATTGACGTCCACTCGCACATCTTGGTATTTCTCTACCAGTCTCTCATAGATACAGGTGTTCAACAACTTGACAAACACCCTGTATGCGCCATTAAGTGCTACACCATACAATTCTGCATCCTGTATACCATACATATCCCGGATGATTAATGGCAACAACACGGGAGCAGCTTGTGGTGAAATCGCCCCGTGAACCAGCTCCTTGCCAACAGTATTTACCCTCTTCCTCACACCCTGCACCATATTGGAAAAAACAGGAAGTCTTCCAATCGCCAAGAGAGGGCAGCAGGCGCACGTCTGCACACACCAACAGACGAGCAGAGAATCATGTACCTAAATTACTGGGAACGGCTGAAGTCCCTTGTGGCATGCAAAGAGTACGCAATCTTTATTCGACGCAGCTACACACCCTCATTTACAGGCTATCTCCCCCAACCAGCAAACCAGGGGATTAAGGGTTGGCGATGGGGCCCCGTCGTTCAACCAGTACCCAGGTTCCAGCCAATGAGAAAGTTTTGGCAATCGCAGAGGTTATGTGGGCACCACTCTCCTGTCTGCCCTTGTCATTCCCATTCTAGAGCTGTTTGAAGCACGGTCTGCTCTCTAGTGGCTTCTATTCTGCCTTGCTTACTATGGAGTGCACTAATACCTATTGTTATACATAGTGTATATAGTGTACATACTTCTGTTCTAAATTGGTGAAGGATAATATAAGTCAAAAGTTTTCTGCTGTGTTTATTTTGCTCCCTTTACACCCAGGATAACAAGCCTTTGGGACTCCTGGGTTGTAATATGGGTAGCCTGTCCGAGAGCTAGAGCTGGAGTTGAGCCTAGGGTGAAGCTGGTAGCAGGAACATTATGTAGATTGCTGTCTGGCATTGCATTAGCTTTGCCAATGCTTTACAAACTTTGTGTGTCAATTGCTTTGCTATGGTCAGCCTTGCTATTGTATGATCGTTCAACAGCTCGCTACTAGTTTGTTCGGTGTGAAGATTTCGCAATCAGCTTTGCTATTGCGTATCCACCTTGTAAGCGTATGTGCATATTTTGCAATCATACTGTGCATAGCTAAGCGTGTTCTGCAAATAACGTGTTACATTGGGGTATTCTGCAATCGTACTGTGCATAGCAAATAACTTGTACGTTGGGGTATGCCACCTAGACGAGTCAGACGTCTGGTGTCGGCATATACCTTATTTAACTTGCCTAAATTGTCCCTAAAGCGTTGTTGGCAAATTGCTCGTTCCATTGGCATTGATTACGAACGCACTCTCACAGCTGAGCAACTGCGTTCACTGATCACTGACAAACTTCGGGAAGAGAAGATGGCACATCAGACTCCTTCCTCTACGAGAGCCAGGAATAAAACTCCGATGTTCTCGCAGGAGGAAGTTGATACATCAATGGAGCAAAATTGTCAGTCTAGTGCAGCAGGGTTGTCTCAAGGTGAATCAGCGGCGTTGGCACTTGAGCAGGCAAAATTCAATCTTGAGCAGACTAAGGAGCAGAGGGAAAAAGAAAGAAGGCAGTTTTCGCATCTTGTAAATGACTTTCGTTTACAGAAAGCAGTACAGCTTGTTCCCCACTTCAATGAGGCCGAACCAGAACAATTTTTCGAAGCTTTCGAAAATCAAGCTCGAGCCTTGAGGTGGCCGGAACAGCAGTGGGCATCGTTGGTTCACACAGCATTGTTTGGTAAGGCACAGGAATTTACGTCAGTGTTAAATGACACTGAATTTTCCGATTATAAAGTGGTGAAGACCACAATTTTTAGAGCATATACTTGTATCCCAGCTAAGTATAGGAAAAAATTTAAGTTAGGCAGACGACAGCTTGGTCAATCCCTGATTGATTTTGTGCGACAGCAGACTAAAGCTTTTACCAGCTGGTATAAAGCAAGTGGTGTTGCTACCTTCGATGATCTTGTGCAGCTTATTCTGGTTGACAACCTGCTGGAGTCTGTGGGACCAGAGGTTAGTCTTTCTGCAGGATCGTGACTTAACCACTGCATTGGAGGCAGCCAGATTGGCTGATACCTTCGAAACTAACCGCTCCTTGTCCGAGCAGTCCCATCTCTCTTTTCAACAGCCTGGCATGAGCAGAGATCGTCAACCTTGGAGGATGAAGTGTCAGCCGGAGGGAGAATGTCTACATTAGCCAACTAAGTCACCTGGTGAGCCACGCTTCTCAACTTATGATCCACCTGGTGAGAGACAAACTACTCAACATGGTGCATCTCGACAACAGTATCCAGAGAGACACCAGCCAGAGCGACACCAGTTGCAACGTCAGCAGGGAGTTAAGGGCAAACCTGTCGTCTGCTTCCTGTGTAATAAAGTAGGTCACATCCGTCCCAACTGCCCCCACAAACCCCAACCAATTGGGAAAATCTCTAATATCCCTAGTAACATGTCCCTGAGAGAAGTAGAGAAAGGGATGGCCCCTTATTACTGTAAGAGTCTTATTTCCCTTCAGGAAAACTCCAAAACAACTATAGTCAAAACCTTTAGAGATACTGGAGCATATTGCTCATTTATATGAGAGGGAGTATTACCCCTTTCAAAGAATATCTCCTTAAATTCCTCTGTTTTGTTGGAAGTATTTGGAGGAGCTATATATTCTGTCCCTTTGCATAAAATTTATGTACAGTGCAAATATTACACTGGGTACTTGACTGTGGGTGTATCCGAGGGATTCCCCATGAAAGATGCCATGCTATTACTAGGTAATAACATTACCACTGCTAGCGTATCTCCTAAACCCATAATGATTAATTCTTCTCTGGTGTTGGCCATAACTCGGGCAAAATCCCAAGGGTTGTCTGGCGAGAATGTTGACCTATGCTTGGACGACTCCAATCTCGGAATAGCCACTTTGTTTTACGAGGAAAGCCGGCCAGGGCCTCGTAGATCAAGTGAACAGACCCAGACCAAGCCTTCCTATTCCAAGGTTGCAGGATTGCCAGATATCTCTGTTTCCATGCCCGAGGGACTGTCCTGGCGAGAGGAACAACGAAAGGACGCTTCTTTAAATTTTGCTTTTCAGGCAGCCATGGGTAAATTCTCTTTGGATTATCCGGTCAAGCATAAACTTAAAAACGACTATTTGATCTGCACTGAGACTGGTAAGGAGATAGAGGGCCGGCAACTCTCAGACAGGTTAGTAGTTCCAACAAAGTTTAGACCTCAAATATTGAATATAGCTCATAATACATCATTAGGAGGTCACTTAGGAATTACTAAAACATTATATTGAATTACAAAAGAATTTTTGTGAAGGCTTACTCAGCCCTGTAACAGCTTCAGACAGTATTACCAAGGCTGGCTCCTCCTCAGGAAAATTAATGAATAGAAAAAAAAATAATTCACAAAGATAAACACTTTATTATAGTAATTCAAAGATAAAACATTGAAATATGAAGGTGTATCCTACTTGAAAGAAAAATGAAAAATGAAATGAAAAATTGCCATTTGAATTCAACGCTAATATGTACAAGTAAACTGGGGTGTCTGGTTGATGTTGACACCGTCTTGTAGAAATTGTAGCCATTGATGATGATGATGTGGGGGGGTCACAGGTGTTGGTGACAACCCAACGACTAGTTCTTCACAGAGTCTATAGCCTTGAATAGTCAGTCCAGATGACAGGAACACAGGTTCTTTACCACTGCAAAGATGAGGGGTTGTGTCCTGTACAATTAATCAGGTAGGTAGATTATAAGGTGACGTCCCAAGACTGTTTCAGTCCGTCTCCTTCAACACTTCTCGTTGGTTGGCAGGTGACCCGAGCTGTCATTCCAAGCTGGAAAGAGAGACAAGTTACCCACTGCTTCAGAAATCACTCTGCATGATAAGTGCAAGATACTTAAAAAAGGTGGTGATTATCTAAAAGTCTCATGTGGAGCTTAAAACTGAAAGGACAAAGTTTATTATTGGTCAAAAGTGAAGCTTTCAACCAATATCCACTACAATAAGAGCAGAGGCTTTTACTTACAATTGTGCTGGGAGCTGTGAGTCGAGTGATTACTGTTTGGCCGAAGCCCCACACGTCACCTTTCGGGGTGGGGAGAAAGGGGGGGAGGGGATAGCGGGACCTAGACTGACCCTACCTTAACAAGCAGCCGGCAATCAAACTATCATTACCATATACTAGCTCGCTACTCCTATCTGTTGAACTTTTCCCTCACATTTATTGGCCAAAATTAAAGCAGGATGTGAAGAATCATATCCGGTGTTGCCGAGAATGTCAGCAAGTAGGGAAACCTGAACATTCTATTAAACCTGCACCTCTACACCCTATACCTGTTGATGGAGAACCTTTTTGCAGAATTAATCATAGACTGTGTATGTCCACTACCTAGGTCAAAGTCGGGAAATTAGTATTTATTTACCATTATGGATAGAGTAACTAGATACCCTGAAGCAATTCCCATGCACAGTATTAATACTAAAGTTATTCTCAAAGCTTTTACCTGCAAGAAGTCTCTGGTGAATATCTACAATCCCATCTTGGCATCTGGTCACTTACCAGAGACTTTCAAGACAGCTAAGATGATCTTCATTGCTAAACCAAACAAGGACAGTCGCAATCCCGAGAACTACAGACCCATCTCTCTACTCGAAGTCACGGGCAAAGTCTTTGAAAGAACAATCTCCAACAGACTCAACTACTACATGGAGTTCAACCACCTATTCTCTGAAAGGCAGTTCGGCTTCAGGTCCCGCTGCAGCACCCAGCATGCCATAAACATCATCTATGATGCCGTGGCCATACTGAAGAAGCAAGGGAACCTGGCCCTTATCGCCACCAGGGGCGTACACAAGGCCTTTGACAGCCTTTGGCACGACGGTCTCATTTACAAACTCGTAGACCTCCCTGATCACAACTGGACCTTTCTCAGGCTCATCTACAACTTCTTAACAGGAAGAAAAATCATCCCCACCTTCCACGGAGCGGAATCAACCCCCTTCACACCAATAGCAGGAGTACCCCAAGGCTTCTGCCTAAGCCCCGTCCTCTTCAACATATACGTCAACGACCTCCCCCAACCTGAACATACCGACACCATCATCACCCAATTCACAGACGAAGAACTAAATAGAACTGCCAGGTGGGAGAAGAAATGGAGAATCACAACCAACCCTGACAAAGTCCTCATCAGCACCGTTGGGTGCTTCCCATCAACCATAGAAGAAAAAGGGGGCATTTCCATCAGAGGTACCCGTATTGCTATAAGGAATCCAAACAAGATCCTAGGATACGAGATCGGCAGATTACTCAACTCTACAACCCACATAACCAAAAAAGTAAACCTAGCGAAAGCCCGCCTTGGCCAACTTTATCGATTCAAAGCAGCTCCTCCCCACATCAAACTACACCTGTACAAGATGATGATCAGACCTCTGCTGGAATACCCCTGTGTACCCATGTCGCTCACAACCAAAACCAACATGCTAAAACTCCAAAGAGTCCAAAACAAAGCCCTCCACTTCATCACGAACACCAGACTCAGAGACAGAATCAGATCAAAAGACCTACACATACAACAGAGAATCCCCGCAATGAATGTCCGATTAGACAAACTTACTAAGAGATAATTATATGACATGCAGGAACTCTACGTGCCTGACAGAGAGAATCCCCCCAACCAGTGAACACAACCGACTATACCATCACCACCCCTCCCCACAGATCCCAAAGAATGACCCTCCAACAAAGAGTTCGACGCTTTATCCACAAGGAGAACTTCCCTCGTCCCAAAACCTTAAGCTACCTCCCCGCAGATGAAGAATGGATACCACCGGAACCATTCTATGTCCAGTAACATGGACTAGCGCTCCCCATCTCCGGGTGACCCGCTTCTGTCAACCAACACCTCACAACTGACCTTGTTGCACCTACTACTACAATACAGCAGGACACCACCTCAGTCACTGCCTTGCTGGCCGACTCCAGGTGAGCAACCAACCTCCATCGAATGCCCGGCAACCTTCGCCTGCAGCTGCGCCTCCTGACCAACCTCTTGCGAAAAAAAAAAAAAAGCAAGCAATTGTATGCAGTATGCATCCTTCCAATTCAATGACGCACTGGTATAACTCAATATAGCATTGCGGAATTGATGGGCAGGAGGTATACCCTACTCATAAAACCAACCTCTTTATAAATTACTCAATATGCACACATGCATATTCAAATTACACCAAAGTGGATAGGCCACTACCCTTTTATAACCCCACCTACCCCTCCTCCCTCCCCAACCTTTCCCAACTTCCATCCTTACCCATCCTTTTTCCCCCCCTCCCCTCTTACCAAAGCTCTGATCAGAACCTCGAACCTCGAAGCTTTTACCAGATTTATTTCTTGTTTTGGCATTCCTAAATCTATTCAGAGTGATCAAGGTACTGATTTCACTGTCAAAGCATTTAGAGAAGTATTAACTAGGTTAGGGATAATCCACAACTTATCCACTGCCTATCATCCTCAGTCCCAAGGCGCCTTGGAAAGATTCCATCAGACATTAAAAACCATGATGAGAACTTTTTGCATGCATTTTCCTACAGACTGGGATGAATCACTACCTTTGTTGCTATTCTCAGTACGAGAGACGGTACAAGAGTCTACCGGGTATAGTCCGTTTGAGCTGATCTTTGGGCACAATGCACGAGGCCCTCTTCGGGTGCTCAAAGAAGGATGGATGGGAGAAGATATTAGTTCAACACTCTACAACCCGTCTTCAAGGTTGCATGTGGCACGTCAGTTTTCCAAGGTTAACCTAAAGGCAGCTCAAAATAAGATGAAACAGAGGTATGACAGAAATGCACAATTCCCCTCCTTCCATCCAGGAGACAAGGTGTTGGTGCAGGAACCTATACCTGGCCACACCTTGAAAGCTAGATTTACGGGACCTATGCAAACTGTAAGTAAATTATCTGTACTCCCCCAACCAGCGAACCAGGGGACTAAGGGTTGGCGATGGGGCCCCGTCGTTCAACCAGTACCCAGGTTCCAGCCAATAACAAGATGGTTTTTGGCAGTCGCAGAGGTTATGTGGGTACCACTCTCCTGTCTGCCCTTGTCATTCCCATTCTAGAGCTGGTTGAAGCACGGTCTGCTCTCTTGTGGCTTCTATTTTGCCTTGCTTACCGTGGAGTGCACTAATACCTATCACTGTACATAGTGTATATAGTGTACATACTGCTGTTCTAAATTGGTGAAGGATAATATAAGTCAAAAGTTTTCTGCTGTGTTTATTTTGCTCACTTTACACCCAGGATAACAAGCCTTTTGGACTCCTGGGTTGTAATATCTCTTGACTTGAATTCCCTGGAATGCAGGCGAGAGAGATACATGATAATATACACTTGGAAAATCCTAGAGGGATTAGTACCAAGCTTACAAAGGCAAATAACTTCCTATGAAAAGCAGTAGTGCCATGAGTACACTTAGACACAACACAATAAGTGTCCGGGGCTCAAGACTGTTCAATTGCGTCACAGCATACATAAGGGAGATTACCAATAGACCCCTGGCTGTCTTCAAGAAGGCGCTGGACAGGCACCTAAAGTCAGTACCTGACCAACCGGGCTGTAGTTGGGAAGTCAGTTTGTGTGCGGCCAGCAGTAACAGCCTGGTTGATCAGGCTCTGATCAACCTAGAGGCCTGGTCTCAGACCGAGCCGCGGGGACGTTGTGTCCCGAATCCCTCTCGAGGTATACTCCAGGTATCGTGTTTTCGCTGTGTTTGAAGAATCAAAGATGTGTGTGTGTGTGTGTGTGTGTGTGTGTGTGTGTGTGTGTGTGTGTGTGTGTGTGTGTGTGTGTGTGTGTGTGTGTGCGCGTGTGTGTGGTGTGTGTGTGTGGTGTGTGTGCGTGTGTGTTAGTTAGTTACCATTTTGTCCTAGGCAC
This sequence comes from Cherax quadricarinatus, assembly GCF_026875155.1. Taxonomy (NCBI): domain Eukaryota; kingdom Metazoa; phylum Arthropoda; class Malacostraca; order Decapoda; family Parastacidae; genus Cherax; species Cherax quadricarinatus. The sequence goes on along the minus strand of NC_069465.1, from coordinate 24,209,691 downwards.
ATGTCGATTAGACACTGTGTGTGTGTGTGTGTGTGTGTGTGTGTGTGTGTGTGTCTGTACTCACCTAGTTATACTCACCTAGTTCAGGTTGCAGGGATCGAGTCCAAGCTCCTGGCCCCGCCTCTTCACTGGTCACTACTAGGTTACTCTCCCTGAACCGTGAGCTTTATCATACCTCTGCTTAAAGCTATGTATGGATCCTGCCTCCACTACATCGCTTCCCAAACTATTCCACTTCCTGACTACTCTGTGGCTGAAGAAATACTTCCTAACATCCCTGTGATTCATCTGTGTCTTCAACTTCCTTGTTGCTGCGTCCCATCTCTGGAACATCCTGTCTTTGTCCACCTTGTCAATTTCTCTCAGTACTTTGTACGTCGTTATCATGTCCCCCCCTATCTCTCCTGTCCTCCAGTGTCGTCAGGTTGATTTCCCTTAACCTCTCCTCGTAGGACATACGTCTTAGCTTTGCGACTAGTCTTGTTGCAAACCTTTGCACTTTCTCTAGTTTCTTTACGTGCTTGGCTAGGTTGGGTTCCAAACTGGTGCCGTATACTCCAATATGGGCCTAACGTACACGGTGTACAGGGTCCTGAACGATTCCTTATTAAGATGTCGGAATGCTGTTCTTAGGTTTGCTAGGCGCCCGTATGCTGCAGCAGTTATTTGGTTGATGTGCGCTTCCGGAGATGTGCCTGGTGTTATACTCACCCCAAGATCTTTTTCCTTGAATGAGGTATGTTGTCTCTGGCCCCCTAGACTGTACTCCATCTGCGGTCTTCTTTGCCCTTCCCCAATCTTCATGACCTTGCACTTGGTGGGGTTGAACTCCAGGAGCTAATTGCTGCACCAGGTCTGCAGCCTGTCCAGATCCTTTTGTAGTTCTGCCTGGTCTTCGATCGAATGAATTCTTCCCATCAACTTCACGTCATCTGCAAACTGGGACACTTCGGAGTCTATTCCTTCCGTCATGACGTTCACAAATACCAGAAACAGCACTGGTCCTAGGATTTACCCCTGTAGGACCCCGCTGGTCACAGATGCCCACTCTGACACCTCGCCACGTACCATGACTCGCTGCTGTCTTCCAGACAAGTATTCCCTGATCCATTGTAGTGCCTTCACTGTTATCCCTGCTTGGTCCTCCAGTTTTTGCACTAATCTCTTGTGTGGAACTGTGTCAAACGCCTTCTTGCAGTCCAAGAAAATGCAATCCACCCACCCCTCTCTCTCTTGTCTTACTGCTGTCACCATGTCATAGAACTCCAGTAGGTTTGTGACACATGATTTCCCGTCCCTGAAACCATGTTGGCTGCTGTTGATGAGATCATTCCTTACTAGGTGATCCACCACTCTTCTCCTGATAATCTTCTCCATGACTTTGCATACTATACATGTCAGTGACATTGGTCTGTAGTTTAGTGCTTCATGTCTGTCTCCTTTTTTAAAGATTGGGACTACATTTGCTGTCTTCCATGCCTCAGGCAATCTCCCAGTTTCGATAGATGTATTGAAAATTGTTGTTAGGGGTACACATAGCTCCTCTGCTCCCTCTCTCAGGAGTCATGGAGAGATGTTTTCCGGCCCCATTGCCTTTGAGATATCTAGCTCACTCAGAAGCCTCTTCATTTCTTCCTCGGTTGTGTGTACTGTGTCCAGCACTTGGTGGTGTGCCCCACCTCTCAGTCTTTCTGGAGCCCTATCTGTCTCCTCTGTGAACACTTCTTTGAATCTCTTGTTGAGTTCCTCACATACTTCATGGTCATTTCTTGTTGTCTTTCCTCCTTCCTTCCTTAGTCTGATTACCTGGTCCTTGACTGTTGTTTTCCTCCTGATGTGGTTGTATAACAGCTTTAGGTCAGATTTGGCTTTCGCTTCTGTGTCATTTTCATACTGTCATTGGGCCTCCCTTCTTATCTGTGCATATTCATTTCTGGCTCTACGACTGCTCTCCTTATTCTACTGGGTCATTTGCCTTCTATATTTCTTCCATTCCCTAGCACACTTGGTTTTTGCCTCCCTGCACTTTTGGGTGAACCATGGGCTCATCGTGGCTTTTTCATAATTCCTGTTACCCTTGGGTACAAACCTCTCCTCAGCCTCCTTGCACGTTGTTGCTACATATTCCATCATCTCATTAACAGGCTTCACTGCCAGTTCTCTGTTCCTCTGAACCCCATTCAGAAGTTACTCATTCCAGTGTAGTCCCCTTTCTTGTAGTTTGGCTTCATTTGCCCTGGCCTTCCTGCTTCCCCCTCCACTTGTAGCTCTACTGTGTATTCAAAGCTTAAAACCACATGATTGCTGGCCCGAAGGGGTCTTTCACATGTGTTTTCCTCAATGTCTGCACTACTCAAGGTGAATACTAGTGCAGTCTTGCTGGTTCATCCTCTCCTCTCTCTCTTGTAGTGTCCCTTACATGTTAGTACATGAAGTTTTCCAGTACCACCTCCATCATCTAGCCCTCCATGTATCTTGGCCCCCATGTGGCTCCAAGTTCTCCCAATCGATTTCCTTGTGGTTAAAGTCACCCATGATCAGGAGCTTTACCCTGCATGCATGAGCTCTTCTGGCCACTGCAGCCAGTGTGTCAACCATCACTCTATTGCTCTCATCATACTCTTGCCTTGGTCTCCTGCTGTTATGTAGTGGGTTATACATCACTGCAATTACCACTTTGGGACCTCCAGACTGAAACGTCCCGCTATATAATCACTTGCTTCTCCGCTGTTTCCTCACTCCAGCTCATCAAAATTCCATCCATTTTTGATCAGCAGTGACACTCACTCCCACCCCCTCTGTTCCCCCTGCCTTTCCTCAGGATCTGGTATCCCATTGGAAAGATGCATCTGTTATCAGACCTGTAAGCTCGGTTTCTGTGAGAGCTATGATGTCCGGTGATGCCTCTTTGACTCTTTCGTGCCACTCGTCCCACTTATTTGTTATTCCTTCAGCATCTATTTATTATATCTTCAATTTCATCTCCAACACTGTGGTTTGGGGGCCTGTGAGGGTGGGAGACCTGGTAGCATGCTGTGGATTCTATAGCTGGGTGTTGGGTGGAAGCTGTGAGTATGGATTGTAGTTTGTGTTGGGATGTTGTGATAGGTTGTGGGGTTCTGAGGATGGTTCTGTGTGTGCTTGCCCTTGCTGCTCTGTCCTGCTCTGATTGACCTCTGCTGGTTCCGTCCTTGTCTCCTTTCCTAGCACCTTTCGCTTTTTTGTCCTCTCCCTCAGCTGCTGTCGTTCTGTTTGTGTTCTGTCTCTGTCTAGGAACACCCTCTTGTACTCTTCCGAGTACTTCAACCGTGGTTTCTCTTGTGGATCCTGTTCTACACTGTTTCTGTTCTGAGAATCAGCTTGATCGTTTTTTTTTTTCTCCCCTTTAAGTGCCCCCCTATTCTCTGAAAATTTACAATCTCGTCCATGTCTTCACCTATTTCTGTGATGTTCTCAATCTCTTTTCTTTCTGCCTGCCGTCTTTCAGTGTGTGTCCTTTCCTCTCTCTCACGAAGTCCATGGATAAACACTTATTTTGCCCTTTCCTCCTCCCATTGCCTCTTCCTTTGTGACTCTGGTTCCTGTCAGTACATGGCCATTTTCTCCCTTGTTTTTTCCAGTGGCTCTTGGTAGCATGGTTGTGCCTCTGCATTTGTCTGTGCGTGTGTGTGTGCGTGTGTGTTCGTGTGTGTGTGTGTGTGTACTCACCTACTCACCTAATTGTGGTTGCAGGGGTCGAGACTCAGCTCCTGGCCCCGCCTTTTCACTGATCGCTACTGGGTCCTCTCTCTCTCTGCTTCCTGAGCTTTGTCATACCTCTTCTTAAAACTATGTATGGTTCCTGCCTCCACTACTTCACTTGCTAGGCTATTCCACTTGCTGACAACTCTATGACTGAAGAAATACTTCCTAACGTCCCTGTGACTCGTCTGAGTCTTCAGCTTCCAGTTGTGACCCGTTGTCCCTGTGTCCCCTCTCTGGACATCCTACTCTCTGTCCACCTTGTTATTCCCCGCAGTATCTTGTATGTCGTTATCATGTCTCCCCTGACCCTTCTGTCCTCCAGTGTCGTCAGTCCGATTTCCTTAACTTTCCTCGTACGACATTCCCTTGAGCTCTGGGACTAGCCTTGTTGCAAACCTTTGTACTTTCTCTAACTTCTTGACGTGCTTGACCAGGTGTGGGTTCCAGACTGGTGCTGCATACTCCAGTATGGGCCTAACATACACAGTGTACAGTGTCTTGAACGATTCCTTATTAAGGTATCGGAACGCTATTCTCAGGTTTGCCAGGCGCCTGTATGCTGCAGCAGTTATTTGGTTGATGTGTGCCTCCGGTGATGTGCTCGGTGTTATGGTCACCCCAAGGTCTTTCTCCCTGAGTGAGGTCTGTAGTCTTGTCCACCTAGCCTATACTCTGTCTGCGGTCTTCTTTGCCCCTCCCCAATCTTCATGACTTTGCATTTGGCTGGATTGAATTCGAGAAGCCAGTTACTGGACCACATGTCCAGCCTGTCAGGTCTCTTTGCAGTCCTGCCTCATCCTCGTCCGATTTAATTCTTCTCATCAGCTTCACGTCATCTGCGAACAGGGACACTTCAGAGTCTATTCCTTCCATCATGTCGTTCACATATATCAAAAATAGCACTGGTCCTAGAACTGACCCCTGTGGGACCCCGCTCGTAACAGGCGCCCACTGTGATACCTCTTCACGTACCATGACTCGTTTGCTGCCTCCCTGTCAGGTATTCCCTTATCCATTGCAGTGGCCCTCCCTTTACATGCGCCTGATCCTCCAGCATCTGCACTAATCTCTTGTGGGGAACTGTGTCAAAGGCCTTCCTGCAGTCTAGGAAAACGCAATCTACCCACCCCTCTCTCTCGTGTCTTACTTCTGTTACCTTGTCATAAAACTCCAGGAGGTTTGTGATACAAGATTTGCCTTCCATGAACCCATGCTGGTTTTCATTTATAATCTTGTTCCTTTCCAGGTGTTCGACCACTCTCCTCCTGATAATCTTCTCCATGACTTTGCACACAATACATGTCAGAGACACAGGTCTGTAGCTGTCTTCCATTTCTCAGGTAGTTGCCCAGTTTCAAGGGATGTGTTGAAGATTGTGGTTAGAGGCATGCACACATCTCTACTCCTTCTCTAAGGACCCATGGGGAGATGTTTGTCCGGTCCCAACGCCTTTGAGGTGTCAAGGTCACTTAAGAGCTTCTTCACCTCCTCCTCAGTTGTTCGTAGTCATCCAACACTTGTTGGTATATTCCCTCTTGATGTTCCCTTCTGTGCTGTCTTCCCACAGCCCTTCCTGTCTTTACTGTAAAAACTTCCTTAAATCTCCTGTTCAGCTCCTCACATACCTCCTGATCATTTCTTGTGAGTTCTCCACCTTCTGTCCTTAATCTGATCACCTGGTCTTTGACTGTTGTCTTCCTCCTGATGTGGCTATACAACAGTTTCGGGTCAGTCTTGATTCTCGATGGCTATGTCATTTTCATACTGTCGCTGGGCCTCCCTCCTTACCTGTGCATACTCGTTCCTGGCTCTGCGACTGATCTCCCTATTTTCGTGTGTTCTCTGCCTTCTGTACTTTTTCCATTCTCTATTGCACTTTGTTTTTGCCTCCTTACACAGTCGGGTAAACCAGGGGCTCGTTCTGGTCTTCCCGTTGTTACTGTTGCCCTTGGGAATAAACCATTTCCACTGCCTCCTTGCATTTTGTTGTTACATATTTCCATCATTTCATTTACTGCTTTCCTGCCAGTTCTCTGTCCCACTGGACCTCCCGCAGGAAGTTCTTCAACCCTATGTAGTCCCCTCTTTTATAGTCAGGCTTTTCCCGTTCTTACTCCTGTTATTCTCTCCACTTGCAGCTCTACTATGTATTCAAGTGTACTCACCTATTTGTGGTTGCAGGGGTCGAGTCCTAGCTCCTGGCCCCGCCTCTTCACCGGTTGCTACTGTGTGTGTGTGTGTGTGTGTGTGTGTTGTGTGGTGTGTGTGTGTGTGTGTGTGTGTGTGTGTGTGTGTGTGGGGTGTGTGTTTGTGTGTGTGTGTGTGTGTGTGGTACTCACTAACTGTACTCACTTAATTGTGGTTGCAGGGGTCGAGTTATAGTTCCTGGCCCCGCTTCCTCACTGGTGAGTGTGTGTGCGTGTGACTGAACAGAATCTTCATCCTTAATGATTCAGAAGTTTGAGAAATTAACTTCAGATTTGCTCCCCTACTTTCTCACTTTCTCTCTGTCCACTTCTTTCTTCTTCACACATGAATCCTCACCCCGACACTTTCCTCTTCCTCTTCAGTCACCCTCCAGGCCCTCTTTCACCTTACGTTTACCTCCAAACTGAATCTTCCTCTCCTCTCTTATCTTACTTCTTTCCTTTCAATACCTCTTTCTCGCTCCCCAAGATCTTCTCCACTTTCCTCTAAACCATGTTTTTAACAGTCCTTCCTCGTCTGTCCTGTCTGCTGGCCTATATATACTCCCTCCTTCTCTCCTTTTTGTTAGTGTGACTTTGTAAATGGTCCAAGTCGGACCGAAACGTCGTCGTAAGCTCCTCTCTCTCCTATATGCGGGTTATTAGTGTATTGTTCCTGTCACGGTATTGTGTCTTTTTGTTATTAAGTGTTATTGTGTCCCGTAGCTCGATCGCTGGCGCACTCAGCTTACACACTGAGGTCCGGAGTTCGAATCTCCTCTGGTACGGCTGAAAAACATCAGAGACGTGTTTCCATAAGACACCTGTTGTCCTTGTTTCCCATCAGTGTAAAATGGGTACCTGGGTGTTAGTCGACTGGTGTGGGTCGCATCCCGGAACAAAACTGACCTAATTTTCGGGAAATGCTCAGCATAACAAGCGGCTTTCTATATAGTAGCATGTCATTAATGTCAGCTAGGACTGTATACCTTGTACATGTACTTGTAGTAAATAAAGATATTATTATATTATTTAATTCCTGACCCATCTGCTCTGGCAACGCCACAAACTACTACAACATCCACCCACAATGCGTCTACCATGTTAAATCTACCATAAAATCTTCTTGCTCCCGTTCCTCCCACTGTCACTCTCTGTCCTCTCCATTATATCACAATCCTTCACTTTTCCCCGTCTATCAGAACAAAGACCAAATCTGGACACTGACAACCTGTCACAAACAATAACTCATACCATAAAACAAAAATAAATACAAAAATATCACACAAACACAATGAAAACAACACTCAAACGCAATGCAAACAATATACATATACAATGTAAACAATATACAAATACAATGTAAACAACACACAAATACAATAAAAACTACACACACAAAGCACAAACAACAACAATTCACACATAAAACACACACCAAGCACAAACAACAACAATTCACACATAAACACACACCAAGCACAAACAACAACAATTCACACATAAACACACACCAAGCACAAACAACAACAATTCACACATAAACACACACCAAGCACAAACAACAACAATTCACACATAAACACACACCAAGCACAAACAACACAACCAAACAAACTACATACAAAATACACAAACAAAACGACACAACACAAACAACTCAAACAACCGCTAACAAAAACATGCGAGAGCAACAACGACATAAACTACGGACACAATAACACAGTTTTATACACAAATATTAATATATATTAACACTAGGCCACACAACACCATAAATATATATGGAAATCCACGTTTAAATAAAACATTACATTAACATTTATGGAGAATTTATTTAATCTTGGCAGCCACGTAATGTACACACATTTAAAACTGAAATATTCTTTCTAAAATTTTCGGGAATAATTTTACTAAATATCAAATGTCGTTGCTTTAATATAAGTAAAATTACAATGTAAATGTTTATGGAAAAGAGGTAAAGGAGACGAAATGTTTATTTTGTTTTATATTTTATTTAAAACTGAGGTACAATAATATATGGGTACATAATTATATGTAACAAGATACAGGCAGTGAACAATAATCAACTGTGACTACACAGTACTGAAGAAGCACATATATAATGACAGAACTGACTGCTGCACTCAAATCAAACACCGCTTGTACGTACTGTGCTTCACATGAAAAGGTGGTCATACATACATATATATATATATATATATATATATATATATATATATATATATATATATATATATATATATATATATATACATATATATATATATATATATATATTATATATATATATATATATATATAAATATATATATATATATATATATATATATATATATATATATATATATATATATATTTATAGATCATAAATTTATATAATTATATAATATATTATAATATATATATAACATACATACACAACCCACCCAGTAAAGCTTACACTCCCCCCCCCCATGAAAACAGTGCCACTTTCACCTTAGATACACAGTGACAAATCTCTTATACTTATACATTTGTAAAGCATTAAAAACTTCAATGACAAAATATATAAACACAATCCAGCCAGCTAAACCGGCTGACACTATAATACAAGGAATGTCTGAACCTGATGGCTCACATCCACACATAGAACACAATCCACCCTACCACTAATACCCTATGGTATATTAATACTCTTCTCTGCTCAGCGTTGTGCTGAGCGGTTGTCAGCTGTTGCTCCTCAGTCCCGCACCTGGTGGAGGAGTGTTTACAACATCAACAACAATGGCGACTGCGTTTCGCCGCCGCGTTAATACTGTTTGTATTCAACTAACCAGGGATCTATCACCGGCGAATCAGTAAATGTGTTACTGCCAGCAATCATTCGTGATAACTTATGGCATTCAACGTGAATCCTTGTGTGGCGTCGCCTTGAATGGAACTACACGGATCTTCGTCAAGTTGTTGTGACACTCAGATGTAACGAGAAGATTGTGACCCAGTGTCAGGTATAAGTAAGCAATCCACCCAGCAGTTTCTGTCCATTGCATGACGGATTTCACGATACTATCGTGGGTACGTGTGCGAAACGTGCCTTTTGAGGCCAATGAAGTTTGAATACGTGACGTTTTGAACGTTCATGGATGATCCACCTGGCCACCATGGGTATGGTGGTCTGACGGCCACTACTAATGGCCTTCAGAGGGGTCATTACGTTGAAATGTCCCTGCGTCAGCGATTCCTTGTACATTCAACTAGGAAGGAGTTTCGTTCCCAGGTGGTACGTTACGTACCCTGGGACAGAGAAGAACTTGCCGCCTCTGCGGAGCTTGGATCACATAGTGGCTCAGTGTGGTCCAGCGCCAGCCGCCATCGGGGCGTGGTCGTCGACCTGACGGTGAGGTACCCCGTCAGGCTCTGGAAGAGAAGGTTGTCGAGGACATCGCTGCGTATGACATCATGGAGTGCTGGGTTGATAGGGCCATGCTACTAGAGTCATCTTGTGTGACTCTACCTGGACTGCCTCCCTTGACGAGGTGGAACATGTGAACAGTGAAATCCCTATAGCAAGAGAGGCAGGTGAGATGGAAGCCGACATTGTATCTGCGTTAAGTGACCTATTAGCGTGCATGAGTCTGATTCTGTGTTGTGTTCTATGAGGGGAAATTACGTGCAGATGATGCTGATCAGATAGCTAAAGTGAGAGATTTGGAGAGTTCGAGTTTTCACACTGTTGAGGAGAAATTCACAAGGAGAACACCCCAAGTACTGACATGTCTGAAGATGCTGTTTCTAGGAAGCGTGCGGCTACACCGTCCAATCCGATGATGTCTTGACTGACAACGTTCAGGGAAGAAGACTGGTCGGAAATCACGGGTGCGGGGAGGTCGCGCGAGTCCAAGAACAGCAGGTAATATCACGGGATGCCAAAGGTGCGGGAAGTGCCTTGGGTGCTTGCCGGCGCAAAGAGAAAAAGGGAGTGGTTAAGCCCCTAGAGGAAAGCCACCTTTAACACTGTTAGGTGTGTAACTATTAATGTTAATGGTTGAAATCTGTCAGAAAAGTGTGGCAGGTGCGTGAGGTGGGGTTGAATCGTTTTGCAGTGGATGTGTGTTTTTTGCAAGAACATAACCATAAAGTGGAAGTTTGTTTGAGATGGATGGTTATGACATTTATGTGACTCATTCTCAGACGTCTGAAAGGTGGAGTGGCTGTGTGATAAAAGCGACCATCCCGTTGTGCTGAGACATTGGGAGGAAGGGGGGGAGGGTCGCGTGGTGGAGTCGTGGGGGATTGGGAGTTAGTAGAAGAGTTGGTTTTGTAGGGGTATATGGGCCGGCTGAACACGATGTTACAATTAAAAATACTTTTGTTAGAGATGTCTTGGTATTTTATTTGAGGTCCCTGCCAGAAATTACAGTGGTAGGTGGTGACTGGAACTGTGTAGTGCGCCGTAAAGATGTTGAACCGAGGGGGGCGGGGTTTCTGTTCACTTGTTTTGGGTGACTTGTTGTCTGGTTTGGGGTTGGTAGATGTACGCGGAGGACGTGACTTTGGGATTGAGCATACTTTTGTGCGTAGGGGCTATGCAGCATGTTTAGATAGGGTGTATGTGTCTCGGCGGGTGGTCGTAATCAATGTGCGTGTATTGAACGTCTTTTTCTCCGACCACCGGGGAGTTTTTGTGAAGCTCGACTGGGGAGGTCTCCCGCATCGTTTAAGGGATACTGGAAACTGAATACGCGGATGCTACAAAGTGCGGATGATAGGGAACTATTCGAGGACTTCTGGGCGTCTATGGGAGTAGACTCCTGGGAGGGATGGGATTTAGTACGACAGTGGGATGAGGTTGTGAAGCCTCGAATTAGGATTTTTATGTGAATCGGTGTAAGGAGGCCACTCGCATGGAGTATGGTTTTCAGAGGTACCTGGAGGGTCATCTACGACAATGTTATGCACAGGGAGGCATCTGGGGTTTACCCAGTGGATGAGATCGATGCTATTAAAGAACAAATCCAAGTAATGAAAAATAAGGTTTTCGATGGGGCGCGCATTTCGAGTGGGGTGGAGGAGGCTTTGTGGGGTGACAAGCCGTCTGCTTGCGTCTTACAAAGTCAGACACAAAGGCGAAAAGCGACTGAAATTGTGAGTTTAGTGGTGCAGGATGAAGTTGACGGGTATAGTGAGGGACAGGTCTTAACAACAACTGAGGGGATAAGTTTTTATGTCGATACTTGGAGTAAGATCCAGATGCAAAATAAAGACGTGAGTGAGCATGCGATACAGGATTTGGGGAGAGGCGTACGATGCGAGTTAATGATTATGATCGCCTTCTCATGGGTGGGCCTATATCTGAGGCAGAGGTGTGGGAGGCACTACAAGGAATGAGTAAGGGGAAGGCTCCAGGCATTGATGGCATCCCTTGTGAATTTTATATCAAACATTGGGAGGTAATACGGACTTTTATGGTTCGTTTACTCAATGCGATGAAGGAGGGGGGGGGGTGTTAGGTCTGTCTCAGCGTACGGCGGTGTTGGTCTTAGTTAGGAAATGTGATGTGCCGTTAGCGATTAAGGACTACCGTCCCATATCGTTGATGTGTAGTGACTATAACTATATGCGAAAATATTGATGAATAGAATTAAGAAAGTGTTTGATAAGGTAATCCATAAGAGTCAGTTTGGTGTGCCAGGTAGGTCAATGTATGATGGTGGAAATAAATGGTATAAAATACCGACACAATGGAAATATAAACACAAATGCAGTATAATGTGATCCTTTATTGACAACGTTCACCCACACAGTGGGTTTTTTTCAAGTCACACACGGTCTACCTGGGTTGGAAAGGTACGGGAGTATTTATAGTTCAGGATGTTGAGGTCAGGTGGAGAATGCTGCATCTGATGATCTACCGGGTGGGGTTTTTAGATCTTGGGTAGCTAGGGCGGGGTTATTGGCCCAAAGGGTTGTGAGTGGGACCTTCTGCAGTTTTCTATTTTTCTTATGTGGGATAGCGATGAAGAAGTTTCTTGGCGAGTGGTTCAGCTATTTTTATAGAAGCCATTGTTCTGGTTGAAATTGTTGGTTATAGAGATTACCGATGATTCCAGGATTCTTCTGTATTGAGTGTTGTCTTCTGTGGCTATAGGTCTTGAGTTTCTGTAGTTAATTAAATGGTTGTGTGAATTGCGATGTTGTTACACAGGCATTCCTTGTATCGTCAGTCCTGCTTGCAATTGGTGTTTCTAAAAATTTCGTGTTTGGAGGTCTCTTGATGTTTCGCCCACATATAATTTGTTGCAGTCATTTACAAGGGATTATGTATACCCCTGCAGAGGATGGAGGTTTGGGTCCTGTCTACTACGGGTGATGTCCTTGATGGTCGTGGTTGTGGAGGTAGATACTTGGAATGATGTTTTGGCAAAGATGTTGGAAATATGTTTGGCAATGGAGTTGGTGGGAAGGACTATGTATCTCTTCTCGGCAGTGTTTCCCTTTGGGTGTGTTGAAGATGTTTAATGCTCGCCGTCTGCAGTCTCTGATGAAGTGACGAGGATAGTGGAGTTGGAAAATACTTGTTAAATTATAGTGCATTTTTCCCTCAAGGAACTCGTTGCTGCAGATTTGAGTGCACGCAGGAGAAGCCTATAATTACACACGTTTGGTTTTGGTGTCGCGGTGAGAGAGAAGTGGAGAAGATCGTTTTGGTTGGTGGGTTTCGATAGACTTTAAAACGAAGTTCGTGGTCAGCTTTGCAGAGTAAAAACATAAAGGAAAGGAAGAGTGTTGTCGACTTCTTCTTCAAGTGTGAACTGGTTTGAAGGCTCGACCTGGTTGAGCTTGTCTTGGAGAGCTTGAACGTTGAAAAGTACCTACTAAAGTACCTACTAAAAAGCCATCGATCTCTTGCGCAGGAAAATTGACGATTCACTTGATCTTCCCATTCCAGCCAGCGATTTCATCGACCTTGTTGAACTATGTGTTTGGGTTTACGTGTTTCTCTTTCGAAATCACCTCTTTCAGCAGACTTTTGAATACCCATGGGTTCGCCACTCAGTGCCCGTCCTGGCGAAACCCATACATGGAACATCTAGAAGCCGAACGTTTCTCCCCCCATTATTCTTTCGTCTGTCACCCGGCTCCGTTATTTTTGACGACCCTTCTCCTCATAACTCCTAAACGCTTCAACGTTCAAGCTCTCCAAGACAAGCTCAACCAGGTCGAGCCTTCAATCCAGTTCACACTTGAAGAAGAAGTCGCAACATCTTCCTTTCCTTGATGTTCTCTCTGCAAAGCTGACCACGAACTTCGTTTTAAAGTCTATCGAAAAAACCCACCCAAACCAAAACGATCTTCTCACTTTACTCTCACCACGACACCCCAAAAACCAACGTGGTGTAATTATAGGCTTCTTCCTGCGTGCACTCAGAATCTGCAGCAACGAGTTCCTTGAGGAAGAATGCACTATAATTTAACAAGTATTTTCCAACTCCACTATCCCCGTCACTTCATCAGAGACTGCAGACGGCGAGCATTAAACATCTTCAACACACCCAGAGAAGACACTGCCGAGAAGAGATACATAGTCCTTCCCACCAACTCCATTGCCAAAATATTTCCAACATCTTTGCCAAAACATCATTCCAAGTATCTACCTCCACAACCACGACCATCAGGACATCACCAGTAGTAGACAGGACAAGCCTCCATCCTCTGCAGGGTTATACATAATCCCCTTGTAATGACTGCAACCAATTATATGTGGGCGAAACATCAAGAGACCTCCAAACACGTATTTCAGAACACCAATATGCAAGCAGGACTGCGATACAAGGAAATGCCTGGTACCAACATCGCAATTCACACAACCATTTAATTAACTACAGAAACTCAAGACTTATAGCCACAGAAGACAACACTCAATACAGAAGAATCCTGGAAACATCGTTTATCTCTATAACCAACAATTTCAACCAGAACAATGGCTTCTATAACATAGCTGAACCACTCGCCAAGAAACTTCTTCATCGCTATCCCACATAAGAACATAGAACACTGCAGAAGGTCTACTCACAACTTGTCCAATATCCCCGCCTAGCTACCCAAGACTCTATAACCCCACCCGGTAGATCATCAGATGCAGCATTCTCCACCTGACCTCAACATCCTGAACTATAAATACTCCCGTACCTTCCAACCCCAGGTAGATCCGTGTGTGACTTGAAAAAGCCCACTGTGTGGGTGAAACGTTGTCAATAAAGGATCACATTATACTGCATTTGTGTTTATATTTCCAATGTATGATGGTCATGGGAATATCAGGGAGTTTGTTGAGGAATGCGGGGTGAGGGGTGGGGGTGGTGTTTTGGCTTTAGACTGGCGAGCCGCTTTTGATAGTGTGGAAAGAGAGGTTCTGTGGAAATTTATGAGATGGCAGGGTTTTGGAAATGAGGTCATCATGTGGGCCCGTTCGTTGTACAATGGAGCGGGTTTTAAAGTACAAATTAATGGCAAGTTAGGTGTTTTTGTACACATAAGCAGGGGATTCGTCAGGGATGCCCATGTCTCAAATGTTTTTTGCATGTATGCGGACCCTTTTTTCTGGGCTGTTTGTGGGAGGGCAATAGAGACTCGTTGGGTCCGAGTAGTGGTCGACCAACCCTTGTGGGTTATGTTGAAAGATACTACTGTGTTATTACGTTCACGGGAGCAATTAGGTTTTGTTGGGAGACTTGGGGACATATTTGGCAAGGCTTATGGGGATGTGTGTTAATAGAGAAAATCGAAAATTATGGAGTTGGGGGAGTGGGTGGGGGATGGGGTGGATGCGAGGGGTGGACTGTGGTTGATCGTATCACTATATGTGGTATTCATTATATGCGGGAGGTCGATCAGATGAGGGCGTGCAATTCGGGGAGGGTTTGTAAACATAGTGCTTGGGGCGTTAAAATTTGTTTAGGGGCCCCCCGGACATTTAACCCTGCATCAGAGGGCCGGTGGTCTTAATGTCCGCTTTATAGAAAAAGTAGGGGAGGGTTTCTGCACTGTATCCTCTGTTTGCGGGGGGCCCCGTCAAACGTTTTTGCATAGAATTTATCGATTTTTGGGGGGTTTTCTGGATGCGTTTGGTCAAAAAAAGGGGGGTGGTGGGGGCCACCACTGCAAAAGGGAAGGTTGGGTTTTTCCTCTAGGGTTTGTGTCATGGCATGTTACGTGAAGCTTTGTTTTCCCCCAAACTGGGTGGGATGAAGGCCCCGGGGTTTTTAAGCAAATTGTATCACGCCCTGCGCGGGTTGGTGGAGAGGGGGGAAATTTAAATTTGGGTTTGCGCGCGATGCTTGCGTTTTTTTGGAACTTTGGGGGGACGTGCGCTGTGAAAAAATTATGCCCTTAAAAGGGGCCCGGGTTTAGGGGGGGGTAGTCTTTGGTGCGATTTAAAGGGAAATGTACCCCATTTTGCGGGGGGGGTGTATAGGGAGGCGAGTTAAAAGGTTGCGTTGCCTGTTCAAGAAAGGGGAAAAGGGGTTTTTTAAAATTTTTAATGGATTTTTTCCCGGGTTGGGGGGTTTGTTGTAAATAGGCGTTTAGGGGAAGAGGGGGTTTTTGTCCGTGTGGGGCGGGATGGAGGAATCTGTTTTTTTAATTTTTGTGTATTTTGTGAGACTTTAGGTAGGGTAAGAGATTTGGTTTTCAGTAGGGTTTTGCGTTTGGTAGGGGGGGGAGGTTTGTGGGTTTACTCCGGGGTTGAGTTTTGGGTTTGTAGGTGGGGTTGCCCTTGCGGTACAACGTGGGGTTTGGGGTATGTTGGGGCCCCGATTATTTTTTCCCGTGCCGGGGTATGAGGAACTTTGATGGAAACCCTTTAAAGAATTAGGGTTTTGGGAAAGGGCGATTTATGGGGAAAAAATTTTCGAAATAGGTTGGTTTATGGGGGAGAGGGGGGAGAGGGGGGATTCCCGCCTGAATTTTTAAAGCCTTGGAGTTACGAGATTTGAGATATTGTGAGTGTTCGTGGGGAATCTAACGGGCTGGTCAGCTGTGTCTAAATTTGTTTGTCAAGTGCGTGAAAGTTTTTTTTTTTCTCAGGGTTTATGTGCGTTCCCATGTTTAAAGGGGGGATGAGGTTTTTCTTTCGGGCTTTGGGATATACAAATTTTTGGAATTTTTTCTATCTTTTAGCCCCAATTTTAAAATCTTGGGTTTTTTGTAAATGGTGTGCTTCCTAGACAGTTTTTAAAAATTTTTCTTATTTTGTTTATATTTTATGCCGTTTTTCCGTGTGCTTTTTAAAAATTTTAGGGATATTTTGCAAGTTTTTGTTTTCCCGTAATGCTGTGATGGGCTTTAAAATATATGTGGAGGTAGTATTTTTTTTGGGGTGCTCTTGTCCGTGTATAAGTTACTTATAGCTGCTGGCCCTTTTTTTTTTTTGGGGATGTTTTAAATATCACGTGTATTTTCGTTTTGTTATATTAGATAAATTTTCATTGTGGGGGAATTTGGGTTGCGTCATCCTGATCCACCTTTTAACTGTGGGGGCCTATTTTTTTTAGTCCTTTTAAAAAACCGGGGTAGTCGCCCAAAAATTTTAAAAGTATTGTTGTGCACTTTTAAAACCTGGTTTTTAGTTTAAGTCTTGGACACGTTGTTTTGTTGGGAAGGGGGGAAGCCAGGCCTTGTAATATTCCGATGGGAAATATCAGTTTTATAATACGTGATTGCTTGTGTTTGTGGGTAATTTTGTGTGCTTTGTTTTGTTCCAAATTTTTTATTTGTAAAGTTTTTTTTTTTTTTTTTTTTTTTTTTTTTTTTTTTTTTTTTTTTTTTTTTTTTTTTTTTTTTTTCCTGTGTTTTGACTTTATTATTTATTTATATAAGAATCGGGTTTTAGTGCCTGGTATCTCGTTGACTATTTTTTTATGCACCCATAATTTTTTTTTTGTACCTGAGTTTTCAATAAAATAAACAATTCTTATTGTATAGGGGTTAATTTTGGGAAGAGCATGTACATGTTTTTAACTGAGATTGTGATGTAGGTCATTAGTCTGATTATATACTGTGAAGGTTGTGAACCTTTGTCATATGTCAGTCACAGTATGTTAACTATACAAATCTGAAAGGTTTATATAATTTATATTTTATATAGTTTATATAGTTATAGTTTATATTGTTTATATTATAGTAGTATGTTATATGGAAAATTTGGTGAGTGTATATGGGTAACCTCTTTTATGTCCATTACAATGTGTTGTTAAAACTTGTTAGTGTATGTTGTGTAGGATTGAGGAAAAAAAAAAAAAAAAATATATATATAATTAATATCGTGCACGGTGGTGGGTTTAATACACTACCGCTGACACTTCACCCCCCCCCCACATGCCTAGTAACTGTGTCTGCCGTCACCACTCATAACTACCAACAGTCATTGATGGTAATTAGCGTCTTATATATCACTCTAAAAACACGCTACACACATAAACCTACCAAATTAATAAATAAATTTACACATTATTCCCTCCAGCAGACAGATTATTTACACTGTCGGAGATAATCTATACATCACATCCTACAGAGAATGGACAACATTAGACATCTAAATAATATGACATGTGTATCACATGACCTGCTAATTTCAGAGATTACTTACACTCCTACCCCCCCCCCAAATGAAAAACTGACCAGTTTCACCTGGCAATACACAAGATCAAAAAAAAAATCATTCACTTGAACATATTAATGAAAATGTGACAAAAAAACATCTGTAACAATATATAAGCAAAAACACCCCAGGCAAGATCTTACATTATTACAATACCAAAACATTCCACTAGTTTAAAAACAGGTATGAAACCTCATTTTATGACAAGTTACAATGCTCATTTATAGGTAGACATGTATAATTAAGGTTAAAATATGCTTATATACTAACTTGCTTATGTACACCCTTACAAAACATAAAGGAATCCTTAGATAAATTATAATCATTGGTGTTCAAATAACACCAAGACATTACATTGAATATCACATTGAATATCACCTCAACATCCTTTCCTCACACAATTCCACACACACTCACACAATCGACCTCTGCAACACCCCCCCCCTGGGAAGGCCAGCCCGTTCATGCCCCTGACCGCTTATAAAGACCATAAATCCCTCAAAAGAAAGTCCCTGTAGCCCTCCGAGAAATCCCTCTCCCACCTCCTACCATATATTTCCCTGTTGCGACACTTTGTTCTATAAAAGGATGCTGCTATGGCCAGCCTACGTTCCTCCGCCCCTTTGTCTCTCATTGCCCATGATATATACACAAAATCAACTACTAAGTAAGCCATGCCCTTAAACCCTTTACCCCAACCCCCCTACATCTAAACTGAGCGCTCTCAAAACCGAAAACCCCTTTTTCCCCGCAATCCCGGATTACTTTCCCTAACCATTCCCGCACAATCCCTAGGCTTTCACAAAAATAAATTTACACGAAAAGGCTGATTCATCTACCCCACAAACCTGACACTCCCACCCTCCCTTATTCGCCTATTTCGTAAAACAACCCCAGACGGCAATATTCCGTGAAGAAACCTATACATTACCTCCCTCACGCGTGGGGGGGGCGGATGCAGTAACCCTTTTAATCGACCCCAAATGTCTTCCCATGCGTACCTCGGTGTACACTCCTTCCGTTGCCACTACCACCCTAGGCCATATCTTCCTCTCCATGGACCTACCCGCATGTTTCTTTCTCGGGCTTCATTGACCATCATCAATAGAGCAACAATCCTTCACCATTCTCTCAAATCTTGCTTCCACCATCCTCCGAAGATCTCCTGCAGCATCCCCAACCCTCCACTCCCCATCCCCCGTGCCCCTTAGCAAACCCATGGTTTCACAATATACACACTTCAACCTTTTTCCAAATGAATTAACCCAGCCCTCCCAGGCCACCGGAAAGTGTTAACCCCTCCCTTTTCAACACCAATCGCATCCCGACCCCAGAATAAAACAGAAAACTCTGCTCAACAATCTCCGGACATCCCCATACACCTAAGGGTACAAAGCTGCCATATGCCATATTTTGCTGTACAAAAGCACATAGACCACAATGGACCTCTGGTTGTGCGTAAGATGTGTTCGGCCTCCAATCCTGACATCTTCCCAATACTCTATCTACCACACCCTTTGATTTATTTCTCCCTCGCCATCTGAGCATTACCCATTACACAACTTCCACAAATTTTCACCGGTCCACGACACACCACTACTCACCCCCCCACCCCCGCCCTCTGCCCATCCCATTCACCCAATCTAATGAGCTTTTGATTTACTGCAATTCACTGCATACCTCGATTGCCCATCCCAAAAACATTATAACTCTCTCAGACACTCCAATCCATCCTCCCACTCAATTATAGGAAGTTGTGTCATCAAACATACCTATGATACTGGGACTCCCACCTCGTATGTCCTCCCCTTACCCCCTCCCGTATGTGCAGGGCCGGATTAAGAAGTCTCCGGGCCAAGGCTATTCAGAATTGGCGGGGCCCCTTGATCGTTACCGGTAGGCGAGCGACCCCTCCCAGCTTGGGGTGGGGGGGGGGTCGGTGTGAGCCTGTTTAAGGCTATTAAATACATCTGGTATTGTAGATTAAAATTTATAGGGAAAAGTACATCAAGACAACCAGAAAACCATTTACCCAACAGTCATTATAACTATTTGTTAAATCATGCATTTTAACAGAGAATAAACTCAAGACAGCCATAGTATTACTAGGATTAGGCTATTAAAGTTTAGTGAATTCATGTACCTATTATATTCAGCATACACTACAGCACTATTATTCCCTTATAAATCACTGCCATTAATTGTTATCATTGCATTCATGCATAAGACTATCAAATCATATAAACCCAAGGAAAGTAAGTGTATTGTTTATATTCACAGGCACTTCTTTAAAGAAACTTTTTTCTGGTTTTTCATATTCATTTAAAATTGATCGGCCCAAAATCATCAAATTATATTCTGAAAATCAATATTTCTTGTTTAGATCAGACTCAATGGTCAACAAGGCTAGGTAACTCAATTTTGTCTTGGCTCTACTGTTGAAACGGAGCAGGTTGTTTCACTCTTTTCAAAACAGAAATGAACGTTCTCTTTCACAGTTAGTAGCTGGGAAGTGTTAGGTAAAGGCGATACACTATGTTCAAAAATGGGGAAGGTTTCTGAGATACCTGCATTTCTTAAATGTTTCAAAGCAAAGCTGAGGGAGCACATTTTTCAGGTGGAGCTTTAATCTGATTTCCATGCCCAGGAAAAAAAAAATGAACTATTTCTTCAAAAAATGTGTCTGAACATCTGCTGAAAGGTTGGTTGTTGGCAACTTTAATGCAGCTTCTCTCAATTCTGTATTCTGGCATAGTAGTTAATTTTTGAACAGAAATCCAAACTTATCATTGGAGGGGGGGGATTCTGGTAGATTTCTTTTCTTTTCACCAATTCGTAATCTTGTGAATCCTAGAATGACGAAGTATGTAGCTGTCTTACATTTCTGCCTTAGGTAGGCAGACAATTTTCATTGTCTGGCTCTTCAAAATTGCGTTTTCCTCTTTTCCTTGACTGCTGATGGAATCAGCCTGGTAACTGTTGTCTTTCCACCAGCAGTTATTTAACTTTCTCTTCAAACATTTCAAAAAGCTTCTCATGCGAAGTGAGCTTACAAATTCCACTAAGCCTGCATAGAGGTAGACAAGTAGCCATTTCAATTTTTAATTTTCTGGAAGTGTCTTGTTCGTGGGCCATTTAACCGTTCCAGTATACAGTCCCAAAGCACACAGAGTAAGGCCAATTAAAAATCTTCCAATTTTTGCTAGCTGGCTGCTTCGCTTCTTGTAGTGCTGTCTGGTTCTTCATTCCTTGCTATTTGGATCCAAAGCAGAACGTTATTTCAGCAAAGCTGTACTTTCTCAAAGCTTGTGTTGCATCATGCTGCGCTGACACCTTGTTGTTGAATAATGATTTGATGGCATCTCTTGATGGTTTGGACTTGAGAATATACTCCACGATGCGTTGAAGCAGAAGGGAAAAAATTAAGAGTGCTTGTAAAGTCCAAAAAATGAAAACTGCAGCGACACAACACTCCGCGACATGACCCTATACAACAAGATTAAGAGAATGTGCTGAGCAGGGCACATATTCACAGTAGGTTGATTTGCTTGAATATGGGCTTGCTATCCCCATTATATTTACCCGACTGTTACTTGCATTTTGTCGTTAGCTCTGGCCACGGCAATCCATAATAGAGAGATCATGTTCAAGCAGAGTATTCCGTACTACATTCATCATTGTTTTCTCCATCATGGCCTGAAAGAGGAAATGAATTTTATAAAGCGCTCTACAGGGCTCCTTACCACTGGAGTCGACAATGCGAACAAATGAATGTCATCTTGTCTGTATGTGAAATATCTGCGTTGAATCTACACTTATTTTGTTGCAAAGTATTTTGCAGTTTTCAACAGCTGCTGTGATGTTTTGAGGACCTTCTATAGTCATCAGTTCAATAAATTCATTTCATATAGTAGATGACATGGAAGATACAGTTGCCTCTTCATGCATTCCAAGGCGTGACACATGATTTGTAAGATGGATTCGAATCGTTGCTAACAGTTCTATGATCCCTAGGAATTGCCATTGTTTGTATAGAACCAAAAACTAAGAAACATAAGAACATAAGAAAGGAGGAAACACTGCAGCAGGCCTGTTGGCCATACTAGGCAGGTCCTTTAGAATTCATCCCATAACAAACATTTGACCAACCAATTTTCAATGCTATCCACAAGTAAGTAAGCTCTGATGTGCAAGTCCCTACTTCAAATCCAACCCTTCCCACTCTGTATTTATCCAACCTAAATTTGAAACTACACAAAGTCCTAGCCTCAATAAACCCCAAATAGGATAGACTGTTCCACTCATCAACTACCCTATTTCAAACCAATACTTTCTAGTTCTTTCTAAATCAAACTTATCTAATTTAAAATCCATTACTGCGGGTATCTCTCTTGGAGAGATATCCTCAAGACCTTGTTAATATCCCCTTTTTTAATACCTATCTTCCACCTTATAAACTTCGATCAGGGTCTCACCCTCATTCTTCGTCTATACAAGTGATTGTAACTTAAAGAGTCTTCTATCTTTTCTTCATAAGAAGATTTCAAATGCTATGTATAGTTTTAGTCATCCTACGATGAATGTTTTCTACGAATTTATTCCGTTCTGTAAATATGGAAGACCAGCAATTGAGCTGCACAATCTAGGTGAGGCCTTACTAATGATGTATAAAGCCTGCAGTATGCCTCTGGACTTCTGTTGCTTACACTCTTGATATTTAAATCCCAGTACATCTATTAGCCTTATTACGTTACGCTTAGGCATTGCTGTCTTGGTTTAAGGTTGCTGCCCTTACCATAACCCCAAGTCCTTTTCGCAATCTGTATGGCTAAGTTCTACATTCATTTAACTTATAAGTGCTAGGGTTATAAGACACTCCCGAGCTTCAGAAACCTTGCATTTATCCTAACAGTGAACTGCATCGCCACTTTCTGGACCAAGAGTAGAGTTTTGTTAAGCCTCCTGAAGTTACCTACATCTACGTTTGAATCAATTATCCTACCTATCTTCGTGTCATCGGCGAATTTGCTCATAGTCACTAGCAATTCCTTCATCAAGATCATTTGATATATATGATAACGACAACAAAACGGGCCCAAGGACTGATCCCTGTGGAACGCCACTTGCTTACTGATCCCCAAATCGGATTTAACCCCATTTATGGTCACTCTCTGCTTCCCTGTCTTGAGCCATGATTCGATCCCGAGAGCACCCTCCCCAAATGCCATGAGCTGACTACTTTCTTCCAACAGTCTTGGTGCGGAACTCTACAAATGCCTTACTAAATCTAAGTAAACAATATCAATTCTTTATCGTGTGTCAACAGCCTCAAAAGCTTTACTGAAAGAAAGTTAATAAATTAGTTAGACAAGACCGGCCTCTTGTGTCCATGCTGTGTATCATTTGTAATCAAGCTATGTTATCGAGATGGCTTCTTATTAATCTCAGCTATAATGACTCTAGCAACTTGCCTACAATTGAGGTCAGGCTTATTGGGCGGGTATTAATTTGACGGTAAACGACTTGTCCCCTTGTTTTAAAAATAGAATTACATTAGCCATCTTCCACATATCAGACCTACACCTGTTTGAAGAGATAAATTGTAAAAAATATTAGTTAATGGTTCACAGACTTCCATTTTGGCATTCCTTAAGAAACCCTTGAAAAAAACTCATCAGGACCGGTGCTTATTTTGCTTCAGTCGGTCTTATCAGCTTCACAACCATTTCACTAGTGGACTGTGCATTATACATAATTTATATTCTTCTGATCCACTATAAAAATTAATTACCGGAAATATTATTAGTGTCTTCCTGTGTAAAAACCGAGGAGAAATAATTATTTAAAATTCGAGCACATTTCATTCTCTTTGCAGTAAGATGCCCATAGTATTTTTGAGGGGACCTTTCTTATCTCTGACTTTTGTTCTATAATACCTGGAAAAAACTTTTTGGATTAGTTTTAGAATCCCTAGCAACTTTAATTTTCATAGTTCCCTTTAGCTTTTCTTATCCCCTTCTTAATGGTCCTCTTAATGTCAATATACTGATTCATAAGATGACCCTCTCCTCTTTTGATTACGCCTAATAAATTCCTTTCTTAAGCCCTAGTTAGATATTTCTGCCTATTATTCATCCATTTAGGGTCATTTTCTATTTGATCTAATTTCCTTATAAGGGATAATAAATAGTTTCTTTGAGCAGCATGTATTGTGTTCCGAAAAACCTGTCATTATTGATAGACTCTCTTCGTTACCCCAGTCAACAGATGATAAGTGTTTCTCTAAGCCCATCGTAATCTGCTAAGCGTAAATCTGGGATGTTACTGAGTTATACCTACTATCATTACTTCCATTCAAATTCTAATTAATTGATTTGTGGTCGCTAGCACCCAGTTCCTCTGGAAACTTCTAAATTATTAACAAGGGATTCATTGTTTGCCAGACTAAGTCAAGAGGTTATTTCCCCTTGTAAGGTTCGGTCACAAACTGCTTTCAAAAAACAATCCTGAACTATTTAAGAAAATCGTTATGATTCTAAATTCCAGTCAAGAAATTCCAATCAATATGACTACTAAAGTAAAGATCTCTAGAATTACTAATTATCTGCCTTGTGGCCCTAGCAATTTCCTCCCCTTAGTAGTCTCCCCTGGTCTCTATCTAAATTTGGTGGGACGGTATATCCACCTAAAATTAATTTTTTCATGCCCCTTCTGAAAAAAATTCTATCCAACAGACTCTGTATGTGTTTTCTTCAGACTTAATACCCGTTTTATGCAACAGTTCAAGCGATCTCGGACATACATGCACCCCCACCCCCTTCCCGATACTTCTATCTACTTGGAACAATTTAAACCCTGATAGATGGACATTCTGGCAGGCACTGTCCCCGACTTTTGAATTAAACCACGTCTCAGGTAATGGCAAATACATCTATGTTTACCTGCACTAGCCACGGTTCTCAACTCCGCCCATTTATTCTAGCCTTGCGACTATTTGTGTAAAACTTTTAATGACCCTCCTCTCTCTTTACCCGTCCTGCTTTTTTCTATTATTTCCACTAAACCTATTGCTGTCCTTGTCAATTAGATGCCATGGGCTTTTCCAATATCCACCTCATTTGCCTTACATACTAGTTCTCCTAGTACTCATATTACTAACTGCGACTTCACAGTTTTCCTGCCAAAAAACCATACCTCTAAATAATCCTAGTTTAAAGTACTAAAACAACCCCCTCAACTGAGTGTAGCAAGAAATCCCACACCTGCCCTGGATAATGATGAACCCCATCCCTGGCATACATGTTCAATTTCGGCCATAAGAAGTTGTCCCAGTGTCAATGAATGGTACTGCACTTATCCTTACAGTGTTTTATCCAGCCAACAATTTAATACCAATTGCTCTGGAAACCATTCATTACCCAAACCTCTTCTTGGCAAAATAGCCTCAAATAACAGGCCGCCCCCCCCTTCTTCCTAATCATGTCTATAGCTGTCCTGATACTTTCTAACTAAAATCTCACTTTACGCTTGCCTACCTTCATTGCCTCCAAGCATGAGGATATATAGGATTGATCCCATTACGTTCATGATGTTGTCAAGCGGCTCTAACAATGTCCTCATCCCAAGCCCCAGGAAAGCATACCCTTTGTCTCCTACTCCTGTCCTTCAAGCAGAATGCCTATCCATGTATCTAACTGGCTATCCCCAACCAACAACAATATTTTTACCTTCCTTGTTGTCGTTGTCGTGACGATCCCAGTAGTAGACTCACGATTCGTCGGGTAGCACCGAGAAATGCGTTTGGAGTGTTTCCACGGGAGTTTCCCAGCAGTCAGAGTCTCTTTCTTCTATCGTTTCTGGCTTTCCCATTCGTCTTCTTGATCGTCAACTTCGTAGTCCCCTGCTGGTCCAGCCATGACCACGATCCCTTCTTGACCTGAGGACTCGGGAACAGGAGGACTACTTCGATCCTCTTGTTTTTTCGGTCGTCGCCTCGTATCTCCAATCTTCGCTGCCCTCAATTTCCTCATTTTCTCCACGAAAGCAAGTCAGTCCTCTTAGAGCTAAGAATTTTACAACAGCAACAACTCTTTCTAGAACTTTTCTCCAATAAGTGCGCTTTTTTCAGTTTGATTTTCCAAAATTGAGAATCCAATAAGCCCTTTTTTTCTAGTTGCCTCGAAATACACTGGCTAAAAATGCAAGCTCATGTGAGTGGTGCTGTTTTCATTGTTCCTCGAACGCTTGGAATTTTTTCCAGTCATTGAACCCCTGTGTATGAAGGTATTTCTTTGGTAGGAAAATAGCTTGCAGATGAACAGTACACTTTTCCTGAGCTGTTCAGAGTATTACCATGACCATGATTCTTTTCACAGTTTCTGAATTTGCAAGCTTCCTATAAAACTAGATGACCTTTTAAACAACGACGGACTTACCATCATATAAATCCTTGCTGATTTCCTAAAAGTCAATGTTTCAGAGTTTGACTGAAGTTTTCTGCAATGAAAGCATTACGTAGAGAATCTGGGATTACATTTGGGCCATGAGCAGGATCTTTTAGACAAATCCTGTGGATGAAATGGTCCTGTTGAGAACATTGAGAGGAGACACAAAAGAATTAGATGCTGGCTGAGAAATAATGGAGGGAGGGACTTCCTGTATGATCTGAGTATCTGCAGATTCAAACTGTACTGGTAAAACATCAGAAACTGTTTTCGTGAGCATGTCTGTGTTCTTTCTGCAGGCTTTCCTAATCTTTCTTTTTTCTGTGATTCTTCTTGAATTTTCTTCTTTCTTTTCTGTTGACCCAACTCGCATAAGAACGTCCAACATCACGTTCTCGACGATGCCATAATTGAGGTTGTATCCTGTCTTGTATCATGCAAATACAATATTATTCATTATCAATATTATTAACTTTTTTAATTATTATTAATTTTTTTTTCTGTCAATTTGGGGGGGATTATGGCCCCCTTGTAGCCCCTTTCCTCTGGCCTGCCGCAATCTAAAAAGATTCAAACGTTACCAGAAAGGAGTCATATACAGAACTTTTACCATAGATTAGGTTAGTGATTTGGGTCTTACGAATCATTTTTACTAA
Organism: Cherax quadricarinatus; assembly: GCF_026875155.1. NCBI lineage: Eukaryota > Metazoa > Arthropoda > Malacostraca > Decapoda > Parastacidae > Cherax > Cherax quadricarinatus. The sequence continues at coordinate 24,182,999 of NC_069465.1, read as the reverse complement.
TTCACCTCCTTGATCTCCAATTTACTTAAAGAGAAATATTACTACTGGTCCAAGAACAATGCAACAATAGTATTTATATTACCATTTTCATAACTAAACTTAATCATTATGTTTTGGCAGATATCCAATGGCGCCTACCACCATAGAATAAGGACATGAGAATTAAGAATGCAGGGACAATTTTTCAGTTTCACCCAACCAACGATTTTCTGATTGTGGCTTATGTGTTTCTGGGGAAATATGAGTAAATTAATTGATGTTCTCCATCACTTCCGTCGAACTTGTCAAAAACACTAAAGCATTTGCGACGGAAGTGATGTAGAACTTTCAATCAATTGAGATCTGTTATTGCAAAGTAAAGGAACTTAAAGACAGGATGGGGACAAAGTGCTTTAAAACCTACAAACGGACAGTCAGTTTGCGTGTTTTAGAGTTTTTTTCTTTTAGGTATTTTTACCAAAAATGCTTCTTTAATGGTCCATACGTCTTTACTGGTCAAGTAACACTATCAGGTACCTCCCTTAACATTTAGAGGCAAAAACAAACATTTATCCATACACATCAATGTCTATCAGCAACACTTCACTAAATTTGTCACAGTACAAGTCTAGATAACGTGTAATTACTACAGAAAATTGGAGAGGAATCTCCCATACTCACCCATTAGCGGGAAAACACAGCTGTTCTGATGTAAACAAAGGCGTGTTGAGTGTTGCCATCTATGGTTAGGTTTATTAAAGGACCCCAGTGGAAATAAGTCACTCTGTCTGACTTTTTTGGGTTATCCTAGGTTCTATACACATATGCTGCTATGTATAATAATTCTATGTAACTGTATTTGTGTATACCTGAATAAACTTACTTACTTACTTACTATTTATTTTTATTTTATTTAATTTTATTTCATTATTTATTTTTGTTTTGATTAATTTTTAAAAATCAATTTTACTCTCCAAACACTTGAACTTTTTAGGTAGGGACCCCTTTGCACTTGCACCATGTGCGCAGTTCTTGGATGAGCCCCTGAACCCCTTGGACCGCGGGGCCCCCAAAAGCGCAGGGCCCTAGGCCAAATGCCTAGTTTTGCCTAATGCGGTAATCTGGCCCTGCGTAGACCTTTCCACTTGCCCTATTAAAAACGGATTCAGTAATCATGCAAATTAATATTTGGTTGGAACCACGGGGAACCCATGCTCATCCCCTGCCCATTTTCTACATGCAACCCTCCTCCCATTAATCTGTACACACATCCCAGTACCCGATATAAAGTACGTGCCTCTCGAACCCTTGTCGCTCCAGGGATTCTCCACAGAGGGGCCTTCCCTCTAGACACTGTCATATGCCGTTCTCCAATCCAACGCCAATACCCCTCGTCCCCCCTCTTGTGGACCCTCAATAAACCTTCTAATAACCCCATGCCCCTCAGACAAAATGTTTATTATGGCGAAGTTCCGCTTGAGGGGAACTGGGAATGTCTGGTAAATATGGAGTAGATGAGGAAAGTGTTATGTCTGGGTGGTAAACCACAAATTCATTTAAATATATCAGATGTAAGTTCGTAAATATATGTTAAATTAGAAGTGGTAAGGTTAGGTTTTAAGTTAAGTTTGATTATATTAGATTTTAAGTTAGGTTAGGGTACGTTACGGAAGGATAGGTTATGGTAGGGTAGGATGGGCTAGGTTAAGTTAGGTTAGGTTAAGTGAAATTAAGTTAAATTAAGCTGAGTTATATTAGGTTAGGCTTCAAAATTGCTTACGTTAGGTTCAGCTTTACGTTAGTTATATTGGGAGTGTTTCGTTAGGATTAGGACAGTTTTAAATTAGGTTAGTTATAGTTAAAGTGAGATACACTGAGGTTCACTGCACAGTACGTACTGGCAGAGTAAGAAGATGGAATATGATTTATCTGACTGTTGTTTGATGTGACTGTTGGTGTCGTCAGTCATCTTTTGTGTGGGACCGTATGGGCTCCATCTGGATGAGGGAATTTTCTTTTATCTTTTTTCTCTTTCCAATCTACCATCTTTATCTTTAGGATGTTTATTTTCAATCTTAGTTTGTTTCTTCTCTGGGGAGGACTGTCTCCTATCATCTACACTCGCCATGCACTCCACGTAAATAATAGTGTTTTATCGGTGTGAGTTATTTATGTTATGACGGTCACAGTGGTGTCTTATGACATGGCCTTCAACTTTACGTATTGTTACAAATATTTCCCCCCAGTCCACAGTTTATGGTCTGGTTCGTCCATGGTGAAGGACCTGGATGGGAACGGGGTTGTTAATGCAACTCACAAACTGGTTTAGAAAGACACGTAAGCAAACACTGTAACATATTTATCAGAAAACGTTTCGGTCCTGGGACCTTGATCACTTCTAACATACATGTATGTATAATGTTCGCCAGGACCAGGGTCCTGGCACTGGTCTTAATCTTGAGATGACTCGTCTCTGGCTCCTGAAGGAGAATTGATTCTTCACTGTTGCAGCATATAAGCGTTTGGAATTTCACTATTCTTTCAAGCACAGTTCCGGACAGTTCAGCTAGTGTGCCTCATAAGCGACTGAAGTTACTCCATCTCAGCTGTTTCCTGAGCTGGGGACTGGGCTCTGTCCTCTCTGATAATCTGCGGATTCATGGCATCCACTGCTTCCTGCTCTGTCAGTAAGCACACCCTCAGGAGTGTGCTGACCATCTGCCGGAACATGCTCTGTTGTTCCGTGGAGGTGATTGTGTTGCAGATAATATCCGTGAATGCCTTGATGAGTGTTAAGAGATCCTCTCTGTTGAGGGCCTGCGTTGTCGGTGGGTTCGAAGCAGTGGACATTATCTGGGCTGTCGTAATCTGCGGGGACTGCTGAGGGTTGTATTTCTTCACTGTGCACACCGTGGGCTGTTGCTGTATGCTAGGTTGTGTACCCGGCATCTGGTGAGGTGCAGCCACACCCTGCATAGTGGTTGTGCCTGGCAAGGAGGCTGGTGGGGGCTCGTGTAGTGCCGTCTGCTGATTGTGTTGCCCAGATGTTTCCTGTTGGCGCCGCTTGTTCCTCATGTTTTTTGTTTCTTCGTTGCGGTAGTGGGGGAGGATGCTCCTGTTCATGACGCCTGGTTGAGTTTTCAAGGGTCGGAAATTCCTGGGCATTGAGTTGGGTTGACTGATGAGAGTTCTGCAGTATGGAAGGATTCTCTGCACCCATCGTCTGCTGAGGGTGATGCTCTGCCGTAGCCTGCTGTCTCGTCGTTGGTGTCTTCCAGGTCTCACGAATAATAGTGAGCCTCTCAGGGCATCGAGGGTTCCAGGCATGGTGTTTCTGCCTGCAATTCGGGCATCGTGGAGTGGGTGGCGTGGCATTCTTCAGCTTGGTGATGCATTCCTCGGTAGGGTGGGGCTGGCTGCAGACACCGCAGATTACTCTGTTCGGACAGAGTGCACCCAGGTGCCCGAAAACGCTGACACTTGAAACAGCGAACTGGTTCTGCCGTGAAGGTCCTGACATCGTACCTGCCCAAGAACCAAGGTCCAGCTGGGATGGCAGCGGTCCTACATGCTGAATGAGGACCTGCCGGGTTGGTGCATTGCTGCCGATTTTGCCTTGAGACGCTGACTGACACGACACTGGGGTGAGCTGCTACTGCCTCGAGGGGCATCATCAGCGGGTATCGCATCACTACTCCCTTGGTGACCTTCTGCCGAGAATCCAGTTCCTCCAGGGTGAAGGAGCGGTCTGTCTCCATGACTTTCTTCAAGGTGATATGCATTTCCCTGTTGATAGGAGTCAGTATTGGTTCTCCCCTCAGGTTGAACCATATCTTGAACCTCAGTTTGTTCCGTGTTTCCAGGTGTGTAACCACACCATAGTGGGTTTTGTGTTCCCCATAAGCTTTTACCTTGAATCTGGAAGGTGATTTGAGCTGGTTTACCTGCTCCTTGGAGGGACGGCGTGTCTTACTGTTCACATTGATCCATCCTTCCGTATTCTCTGGCTGCATGGTTAGGCTTGTCAGAACTGGAGACTTTTCCTCTGATGACAAGGAGTGGTCTCGCAACTTCTTCGCTAGGATTGCGCCCCACATTTCTAAATCCGAGTCATCCGTCGTGTCCCTGGAACATCGTGACCTCTTCCTTTCGGCATAAGCCATGTGTCTCTCCACGTGGTGCTGGACTGTGATGCTGAAGTGTGCTGTTCTGCTCAGTACAACCTGCCTGTGTACTGTGTGCCTGTGTTCTAACATACAGAGGTAGAAAGACATTATATATTTAGGCGGAGAGTGAGGTGTGACGCACGTGACCTGAGGAATGTCATAAGAACATAAGAATGGAGGAACACTGTAGAAGGCCTACTGGCCCATGCGAGGCAGGTCCTTATCAAAACAACCTCTGCCTATGATGAGGACGGGTAGACGATGAAATCATGTGACTCCTGTGTTGTTGGGTTTGTGCTGCTTAAGTATCATGTATGCCAATGTTTTTGAAATTTTGTAGTTTCCAGTGTTGCGTTCTATAGTGTCGGTGACGGCGATACTTGAAGAACTTTGTGTTAATTTCAACTTCTTCAAGTATGTTAGGTAAGACACATATGCAACAGTTAGGTATCTTTATTATGAAACGTTTCGCCTACACAGTAGGCTTCTTCAGTCAAGTACAGAAAAGTTGATAGAAGCAGAAGATACTTGAAGACGATGTAATCAGTCCATCACCCTTAAAGTTTTGAGGTGGTCAGTCCCTCAGTCTGGTATTTTATACCATTTTAATGTTCATTCTTCAAGTATCAGGACAACTGCTACAAACAATGCTTTGGGATGGCAATGGGCAGCCCGCTCAGTGCTGTGCTTGCCAACCTCTTCATGGAAAACCTGGAGACAGAGAAATTCAGCACCCTCATTCCCAACACCGTTACCTGGCTAAGATACGTTGATGATATATTGGTTTTCTATCCGAGACGTCTCAATATCCAGGCCCTTCTCTAACAAGATCAGTGCAGTTTGAACCATCAATAAAGTTTACACTTGAACTCGAAAATGATGGCAAACTTCCTTTCCTCGACGTTCTACTGTGCAGATCTCCCGACAGTGACAAACTTCTCTTCAAAGTGTATAGAAAACCTACCAACAAGGACGATCTTATACACTTTTATTCACACCAAGACACCCGCACTAAGAGAGGAGTCCTCATTGGCTTCTTCTTGAGAGCTCTTCGCATCTCCAGCCCTTGTTTTCTAGAAGAAGAATGCACTTACATAACACAAGCCTTTAACGTCTTCAGTTCCCATCTTTCTTCATCCGAGATTGCAGACTCAAGGCAAAAAGCTATCCTCAACAAACCGCCCATGGAACAGCCCCCTAAGCAGTTCTTTAGTACTCCCATGTGGCGATGTTGCCGAATACTCGCCGGGCACTTGCTATGAATAACATCAACGTTTCCACCATAAACCACATCATCTATCAAAGACCTCACTACGAAACGCAGCCCCACACCTCTAACTTCTACAGCAGGCGTCTACACTATCCCCTGTGGGTTCTGTCCCAAGAAATATGTAGGCGAGACAGGCAGAGATCTTGCAGTCCGCCTGAATGAGAAACCCGAAATGCCTCTAACAGAGACGATGTAAGGTACGCCTGTGTCACCACAGAGACTCCACGGGGCATTTGATGAACTGGAACGAGGCACAACTCGTTCTCACCGAACCAGACCTCAGACGCCGACGGTGCCTAGAAGCCTCACTAATCGCCGTCACCGACACTAAAGAACGCAACACTGAAAACTACAAAATTTCAAAAACATTGGCATACATGATACTTAAGCAGCACCAACCCAACAACACAGGAGTCACATGATTTCATCGTCTACCCGTCCTCATCATAGGTAGAGAGTGTTTTGATAAGGACCTGCCTCGCATGGGCCAGTAGGCCTTCTACAGTGTTCCTCCATTCTTACGTTCTTATGACATTCCTCAGGTCACGTGCGTCACACCTCACTCTCCGCCTATATATATAATTTCTTTCTACCTCTGTATGTTAGAAGTGATCAAGGTCCCAGGACCGAAACGTTTTCTAATAAATATGTTATAGTGTTTGCTTACGTATCTTTCTAAACTAACTTGTCGGTATTTATTACCAAGGTTTATACCAGCTCACAAACTACATAAAGACATGAATAATCATCGGTGACTTTGCTTTGGATTTCGTACATGGTAGTGAAGAATCCAGGTTGATCTCTTCACATAAGCTTCTCTTTGATTCTAAAGGTATCTGAACGACCATTGTAACATTTACATTTCCTGTTGCCTGTAAAACAAAGTACTAGAACTCTACATGGTTCTATTTTTTCAAGCACCGTCATCCCTCACTATGTGGAGAACTCGAGCTGTTGTCTCAGTGAAACATTATGTTCCCAGGACGTCTCTACAGACGTGTGTTTGCTCTTCAGGTTGAGGATTATTTTTAGATTGTTTTCTGTGGTACTTTTGTTAATTTTTGTTTCTCTTTCTTGTTTGGATTATTTGATAAATAGCTTATTGAAATTTTCTATAATTCAGTTGACACCTCCTCTTTTATTTTTCCATAAATCTTTTCGAGAGGGAAAACGAAAATTGTTTCCTGAAAAAGAAACACTTTTTATCCAGGATTTTACTAATTCCTATATTGGAAAAATGAAAAACTATACGGCAGGGTGAAGGTCAGCTTCCGTGGTGAGTAGACTCCAACAGTTTGAAGTCTTCTCCCGTCTTTCTTTGAAAGTTGTTTGTTTAAGTCTGTGTCAAATTTTAAAAGGCTTGTCCTTGTTTCGGGATCAAGAATCCTACATCTAATCATCATATGAACTTTGGAAGATATCAGTTTAGTGTTCTAATTGATGTTTTAGTTGTAGTGTTGATCCGGTTATTTGTGTTCTTCAGTAGTATTGTATAATAGATGACGTGATGCAATTATAATTATTGTTTAAGAGATTTATCTAATATTTTTTTGTTAATTTTACTTTCATTGTAGTTAGAAAAAAAATATTATGCTGTATAATTTATTTATCTTAAATAACAAAAAAAGGCAAAAATACCGTGACTTGAAAAATACAAAAAATAACCGCACATAATGAGAGGGTTACGACGACGTTTCGGTCCGATTTGGACCTTTTACAAAGCAGAAAATGTGATTTTGTAAATGGTCCAAGTCAGACCAAAACGTCGTCGTAAATCCTCTCTTCTTTGTGGGGGGTATTTTGTGTATTATTTTTTTATATATTTATTTACACTTTAGGGGGGATGTTTTACAAGTTTTTAGTGTTGTATATTCGAGAGTTTCGACTGGCTTCCCCCCACTGCTTCACGTTCTTTGTTAATTTTGTCTTTTTGTCAATTCTGAGGGTAGGGCCCTCCCCGACCTCATGTTGAAAACATTTATATTGAGCGGCGGCATTGCTCCTTTTTTTTTGGGTGGTAGACATGAGGCATCCCCTCTTCTTCCTTATGAGAATTTCGGTTGCCTTCACTCGTCAAGGGCACAATTTTGAGAACCCCTGATCAGTTGTTTATCTGTGGAATTTGCCTCCCCTGAGTTTTATTTTTTTTAAAAACTTTTGTGATTTTTGACGATCTGTGGTTGGGAGGGATTGGACAATGGATTCAGGTCCTGAGTCTAACTCTCAGTTATTTTGTTCTGACTGGAATCTACAAATGCCGAGTCGGAGACGGGAAAAATTGCAGGACTCGAATTAAAAAAATTGGAGTTTTTTTTTTAATGGAAGACATTTTTGTCTTTTTTTCCCTTACTTGACACTGTGGTGTTTACTGCTGCTTAATGTTGTTCTTTTTGGGTAATGGTCACTGTATTTTTAAAAAACACTGTTCTTTTTGCTTTTTGGTACTTAGAAGTTGTTAATGCTGAAGGCGCTGCGCGTTCCTCCCCCACACACACACACACCACCCCACACACACACAAACATTTTACAACTTTGTCAAAAAAGTCTTAAATAAGTTAGTAATGTTTCAATTTTGGGACATTTAAAAGATAAAAATGTATCGGTTAAAAGTGATATATAAAGAATAACAATGAGCAAACAGAGAGGCAATCACCTCGGGGGGCCCGGAGATTAATTCCAGCATTATTAATTTTTTTTTTGTACTATTGTAAATCCTAGATTTGTTTTTAATTCAGTACGTTCTTAAACTATTTATAGTGGCATAAATTCCCGTTGTAATCTTATTACAAAAAACCTGAGTGAAGGTGTTATTCAAAGAAAACTCGGTCTTGTCTAAAGGGTGCAAAATTATTCTTTAAATCAATGGAAAGTAGAAAGAATCTTCCCGTAAGCACGTGTATCGTTTAAAAGGCGCTAAATGCCGGAAGCAAAGGGCTAGTTAACCCCCCTTTCTGTTAATTATAAATTTAAAAAAGAGAAAGTTTTTTTTTTTTTTTAGGCCCCCTTGCCTTGGTGGGATACAGCCGGTTTGTTGAAAATAGAAAAAGTGCACAAGCCCGTAAGAGGCTAGTGCTAGGAGGGTATCCCCGGTTCATTGATATTGTTAGGTAAGACAATATGCAAAGTTAGGGGTCTTTATTTCGAAAAGTTTCGTACCGTAGGTTCTTCAGTCGAGTCAGAAAAGTTGAAGAAGCAGAAGATATTGAAGACGATGTAATCAGTCCCTACCCTTAAAATTTTGAGGTGATCAGTCCCCCAGTTGGGGGAAAAGCATTGTTCCCTTGTCTGAAACATAGAAGTTGAAGTGACAGAATGGGGCCTTATATAGTGCCAGGAGTGGTGAGACGTAGGTTGCTTTGGGAGGGCAGGTCCCTCTCAAACCCTGCCGTCTCACTTAGATAGAGGTTGTCGATGTTGATGGATCTGTACCAAGTTTCCTTTAAGGGTGATGGACTGATTAACATCGTCTTCAAGTATTTCTGTCTTCTATCAATTTTCTGTACTCGACTGAGAAGCCTACGTTGTAGGCTCGAAACGTTTCGAAAAAAGGATTTCCTAACTGTTGCATACCTGGTGTATTACCTAACAATCTGTCGGTATTTATACCATTTTAATGTAATTCTGTCAGAACTTGCAACACAAGGGTATCTTGGTACAGAACCATCAACTTTCGACAACCTCTACTAGGAGAACCGGCTGGGTTTGAGAGGGTCCTGCCCTCCCAAAGCAAACGTACGTCTACCTCCTGGACACTTTTAAGGCCCCATTCTGTCACTGCAACTTCTTTTGTTTCAGACTACGGAACAATGCTCTTCTCCAGACTGAGGGACTGACCACCTCAAAACTTTAAGGGTGATGGACTGATTACATCGTCTTCAAGTATCTTCTGCTTCTGTCAACTTTTCTGTACTCGACTGAAGAAGCCTACTGTGTAGGCGAAACGTTTCGAAATAAAGATACCTAACTGTTGCATATGTGTCTTACCTAACAATCTGTCGGTATTTTATACCATTTTAATGTTCATCTGATATTCTTCGGTACAAGTTTTGCTAATAAATATCATTCTCTAACAAGAGGTTAAAAATGTGCAGAAAGTTTTCTTCCTATATTATTACACTTTTAGGGATACAGACTTGAAGATTCGTCTTTATTAGTATTTGTTTAAGGTGCGGACAGGTGTCTCTCCTGTTGTATAGGAGATTATAGGTGAGCGGACAGTGATCCCTTCTGTTACACCTTGTGGTCACTTCTGTTACATCTTGTGGTCGTTTCTGTTACATCTTGTGGTCCCTTCTGTTACATCTTGTGGTCACTTCTGTTACACCTTGTGGTCCCTTCTGTTACATCTTGTGGTCCCTTCTGTTACATCTTGTGGTCACTTCTGTTACATCTTGTGGTCCTTCTGTTACATCTTTGTGGTCACTTCTGTTACATTCATGTGGTTCCCTTCTGTTACATCTTGTGGTCGTTTCTGTTACGATCTTGTGGTCCTTCTGTTAATCTTGTGGTCACTTCTGTTACACTTGTGGTCCCTGTCTTTCTGCTTACATCTTGTGGTCCCTTCTGTTACATCTTGTGGTCACTTCTGTTTACATCTTTGTGGTTCCCTTCTGTTAACATCTTGTGGTCGTTTCTGTTACATCTTGTGGTCACTTCTGTTACATCTTGTGGTCCCTTCTGTTACATCTTGTGGTCGTTTCTGTTACATCTTGTGGTCCCTTCTGTTACATCTTGTGGTCACTTCTGTTACACCTTGTGGTCCCTTCTGTTACATCTTGTGGTCCCTTCTGTTACATCTTGTGGTCACTTCTGTTACATCTTGTGGTCCCTTCTGTTACATCTTGTGGTCACTTCTGTTACATCTTGTGGTCCCTTCTGTTACATCTTGTGGTCACTTCTGTTACATCTTGTGGTCCCTTCTGTTACATCTTGTGGTCCCTTCTGTTACATCTTGTGGTCACTTCTGTTACATCTTGTGGTCCCTTCTGTTACTCTTGTGGTCAACTTCTGTTTACATCTTTGTGACCCTTTCTGTTAAATCATGTGGTCACTTCTGTTACATCTTGTGGGTCCCTACTGTTACATCTGAGAGTCACTTCTGTTACATCTTGTGTCCCTTCTGTTACACCCTTGTGGTCACTTCTGTTTACATCTTGTGACCCCTCTGTACATTTGTGTTCCCTTCTGTTACATCTTGTGGTCCCTTCTGTTACACCTTGTGGTCACTTCTGTTACATCTTGTGGTCCCTTCTGTTACATCTTGTGGTCACTTCTGTTACATCTTGTGACCCCTTCTGTTACATCTTGTGGTCCCTTAGCTAACCTTCTTGTGGTCCTTCTGTTACATCTTTTGGTTCCCTTCTGATACATCTTGGTTCCCTTCTGATAATCTTGTGGACACTTCTGTTACATCTTGTGGTCACTTCTGTTACATCTTGTGGTCCCTTCTGTTACATCTTGTGGTCCCTTCTGTTACACCTTGTGGTCCCTTCTGTTACATCTTGTGGTCCCTTCTGTTACCTTGTCGTCCTTCTGTTACACTTGTGGTCCTTTGTTTAATCTTGTGGTCCTTCTGTTACATCTTGTGTTCCTTTGTTACACCTTATTGTGGTCACTTCTGTTACATCTTGTGGTCCTTCTGTTACATTTGTGGTTCCTTCTGTTACCACCTTGTGGTCACTTCTGTTACACCTTGTGGTCCCTCCTGTTACATTTGTGGTCACTTCTGTTTACCATCTTGTGGTCCACTTTCTTTACATCTTGTGGTCCCTTCTGTTACATCTTGTGGTCCCTTCTGTTACATCTTGTGGTCCCTTCTGTTACATCTTGTGGTCCCTTCTGTTACATCTTGTTGGTCTTCTGTTACCATTTGTGGTCCCTTCTGTTACATCCTTGTGGTCTTCTGTTATATCTTGTGGTCCCTTCTGTTATATCTTGTGGTCCCTTCTGTTATATCTTGTGGTCCCTTCTGTTATATCTTGTGGTCCCTTCTGTTATATCTTGTGGTCCCTTCTGTTATATCTTGTGGTCCCTTCTGTTATATCTTGTGGTCCCTTCTGTTATATCTTGTGTTCCTAAGTGCGTTTAAGTGCAATCTTGCCTGTGCGGTTGTTTGTCTTTCCTCATGCTTTAATTAAGTTGATTTCTTTGGCTGTCTAAACTAACTGTTAACAGCAGAGGTAATCACACTAAAGACTGTACTGGTTCTGGGTATTTTTGGTAATTTGTTACTTGTTTATTCCCCCCATCGTCAACAGGGAGGCATACTCCTGGGTGGCTACGGGACAATAACTAGGAGTTTCATAACTCTTAAACTAGACCTTCAGGACAAGAAAGGGAAGAATTAGAGCTTGAAAAGAAAGAAAGAAACAGAGAAGTTACAACGTGAAGGGAAGCGATAAAAGGAAAGATTGGAGATGTGCCCCCTCAAAATTGGATCTGGAAGAAATAAAGAGAGGGAGAAATTGGCTCGTGATGAAAGAGCTACTGAACGGGAGCACTTCGTCCACGTGAAGGAATTAGAAGATTTAGCTTTGGAGAGGAAGCATGAACAACAATGTTAGAGTTGGAAGCCAAAGCTGGCAAACAAACTGGTTTATGAAGGGATTATCGATTTTCCATCACCTGACCCAGTATTCATATCCTTCAGATCCTGTCATAATATGATGATATTACAGCTAATAACATGGGACTCGATCATACCGCTACTTCGTCCTGCAGAGTCTTGGTCCACTAGCCTAGCTATATCATGTTTAACTTCGGTATTAAAGATGTATTCAACTTTAACAGTAGAAGCTCTTGCAGATTTCAAAATGTTGAATTACATCCTAAATGAATTTACGAAAACATCACTTGATTATAGAAATTTATTTAGACAGCAGCATCTCGCCAAATGAAAATTATTCATGTTTTCTTAGTAACCATTTTCGAGTATTCGATTATTGGACTGACATATCGGGCACTGAAAAAGTTAAGATTCCTTACAGGACTTCATGGTAGGAGACCAGTTTGTTACATTACTTATGACCGACGGATTTTCAGTTGCAGAGATGACAGAGGTCGCTAACTGATGCACCTCAACCACCTCCTCGCTATCCCCTTGACTGTGAGAAAAGTAAATTTAAGTTACCTAAACCCAGTAGTGTTGACCTGGGTCACATGTGGCTTAATTCTCCAAAAAAGAATGGTTGAGAATATAGGTAGATATTTTGTTGATATTAAGTAATTCAGAAGCTCCTTTCAGTGATAACTGTGTTAAGGGTATATGGGTATAGTCTGAGGCACCGGATGTTCCTGCATGCATCTCTCCGATAAATTATTACCTGATTTGGACGCTTCTGGCTGCAGGTATTTAACACAAACAGATTACCTTGGACATAAGTTAATTTTCCAACACTTAAGAGTTTTCGTAAGTGTAAATATTTTGTTTATAGGATATACTGATGTTATTGTGGATCTTATAAAGTCATGATCTATGTTAGAGAGTAATATTATGTGCCAGAAACAAGGTAAATACCACATCTAGTATCGGGCCCTTACACAGACAGGATGGGGATTATCAGACAGGATGGGACTTTCTCAGAAGGAAGGGATTACCAGCA
>NC_069465.1:24115503-24169483 GCF_026875155.1 Cherax quadricarinatus | reverse complement strand
TAAGTTAGGTTTAGGTTACGTGAGATTAAGTTAAATTAAGCTGAGTTATATTACGTTAGGCTCAAATTGCTTACGTTAGGTTCAGTTACGTTAGTTAAGTTGGGAGTGTTTCGTTAGGATTAAGGACAGTTTTAAATTAGGTTAGTTATAGTTCAAGTGAGATACACTGAGGTTCACTGCACAGTACGTACTGGCAGAGTAAGATGGAATATGATTTATCTGACTGTTGTTTGATGTGACTGTTGGTGTCGTCAGTCATCTTTTGTGTGGGACCGTATGTGGCTCCATCTGGTGAGGGAATTCTTTTATTTTTTCTCTTTCCACATCTACCATCTTTATCTTTAGATGTTTATTTTCAATTCTTAATTTGTTTCTTCTCAGGGGAGACTGTCTCCTCATCATCTACACTCGCCCTGCACTCCACGTAAATAATAGTGTTTTATGGTGTTGAGTTATTATGTTATGACGGTCACAGTGGTGTCTTAGGACATGGCCTTCAACTTTACGTATTGTTACAAATATTTCCCCCCAGTCCACAGTTTATGGTCTGGTTTGTCCATGGTGAAGGACCTGGATGGGAACGGGGTTGTTAATGCAACTCACAAACTGGTTTAGAAAGACACGTAAGCAAACACTATAAGATATTTATTAGAAAACGTTTCGGTCCTGGAACCTTGATCACTTCTAACATACAGAGGTAGAAAGACATTATATATATAGGCGGAGAGTGAGGTGTGACGCACGTGACCTGAGGAATGTCATAAGAACATAAGAATGGAGGAACACTGTAGAAGGCCTACTGGCCCATGCGAGGCAGGTCCTTATCAAAACAACCTCTGCCTAGACGATGAAATCATGTGACTCCTGTACTCACCTAGTTGTACTCACCTAGTTGAGGTTGCGGGGGTCGAGTCCAAGCTCCTGGCCCCGCCTCTTCACTGATCGCTACTAGGTCACTCTCCCTGAACCGTGAGCTTTATCATACCTCTGCTATGTATGTGTGTGTGTGTGTGTGTGTGTGTGTGTGTGTGTGTGTCTGTGTGTGTACTCACCTATTTTACTCCTATTTGGGGTTGCGGGGGTCAGCACAGCTCCTGGCCCCCCCTCTTGCTGATTGCTATAGGTCCTCTTCTCCCTCCCCCTGAGCTCTATCATCCTCCCCTTAAAACCTATGTGGGGTTCCCGCCTCCATCGTCACTTTCAGGCTATTCCCGGCCGGGCTACTCTTTGACTGAAAAAAAATACTTCCTAACACCCCTTTTGGTTCATCTGAGTTTTAACTTCTAATTGGACCTTTTGGGGCTTGCCCCTTCTCTGGAACATCCCTCTTGTCCCCCTTTGTTATTCCGCCAGTTTTTTTTATATGTCTTTATATGTCCCCCCCTGACCCTCTGTCCTCCATGTCGTCAGCGATTTCCCTCAACCTTTCTTCATAGGACAATCCCCGTAGCCGGGGAAAAGTCTTGTTAAAACCTTTGCCATTCCTAATTTTTTGACGTGTTGATAGGTGTTTGGGTTGTGTGTGTTTGTGTGTGTGTGGTGTGTGTGTGTTGTGGTTGTGTGTGTGTGTGTGTGTGTTTTGTTTTGTGGTGTGTGTGTTTTTGGTGTTTGTGGGGTGTGGGTGTGTGTGTGTGTGTGTGTGTGGTGTGCGTTGTGGTGTGGTGTGTGTGCTGTGTGTGTGTGTGTGTGTTGTGGGTCTGTGTGTTGTGTGTGGTTTTGGGTTGTTGTTGGGTTGGTGCGGTTTAAGTATCATTATGCCAATGTTTTTGAAATTTTGTATTTTCCCAGTGTTGCGTTCTATAGTGTCGATGCGGGGATATTTGAAGAACTTTGTGTTAATTTCAACTTCTTCAAGTAAGGAAAAAGTTACAAAAAAAATGTTTTGGGGATGGCAATGGCACCCCGGGCCCATGCTTTGTTTTCCCCAACCTCTTCTGGAAAACCTGGAGACAGAGAAATTCAGCAGCCTCTTTCCCAAAAACCGTTCCCCGGGCTAAATACGTTATGATATATGGTTTTCTATCCGGAGTCTCAATTTTCCAGGCCCTTTCCCAAAAAGATCATTTCATTTTAAACCCACAATAAAGTTTACACTTGAACTCGAAAAGATGGCAAACTTTTTTCCACGAGTTCTACGTGCGACCCCCAAACAGTGAAAATTTCCCTTACCAACAAGGCGATCTTATCACTTTTATTCCCCCCCCGAAACCCGCACAAAGAGGAGTCCTCATTGGCTTCTTCTTGAAGATTTCGCACTCCAGCCCTTTTTTTTAGAAAAGAAGCATTTAATAAAACAAACCTTTTCAGTCTTCAGTTCCCCTCTTTCTTAAACCGAGATTTCAGACCCAAGGGAAAGCTATCCTCAACAAACCGCCCTGGAACACCCCCTAAGCAGTTCATAGACTCCCAGTGGCGATTTTGCCCGAATACTCGCCCCCGGGACTTCTTGAGTAACATCAACGTTTCACCATAAACACACACTATCAAAGACCTCACTACGAAACGCAGCCCCCACCTCTAACTTTACGAGGGGCCCACACTATCCCCTTGTGGGTTCTGTCCCCAAAAAAATATTAGGCGAGAAGGAAGATCTTTCAGTCCGCCTGAATGGCTTCGAAATGCCCCTTAACAGAGCGATGTAGGTCGCCTGGGGCCTCCACAGAGACTTTCCCTGGGGATTTAGAAAAGGGAAGAGGGACAACTCGTTCTCACCGAAACCAGACCCAGACGCCCCGGTGCCCGAAGCCTCACTAATCGCCGTCACCCACACTATAGAACGCAACACTGGAAACTACAAAATTTCAAAAACATTGGCATAAAGATACTTAAGCGCACCCCCCCCAAAAAAACACAGGAGTCCCTTTATTTATCGTCTACCGTCCTCATCATAGGTAGAGAGTGTTTTGATAAGGACGTGCCTCGCATGGGCCAGTAGGCTTCTACAGTGTTCCTCCATTCTTATTGTTTTTATGACATTCCTAGGTCACGTGCGTCACACCTCACTCTCCGCATATATATATAATTTTTTCTACCTCTGTATGTTAGAAGTGTTTCAAGGTCCCAGGACCGAAACGTTTTCTAATAATATGTTATAGTGTTTGCTTACGTATCTTTCTAACTAACTTGTCGGTATTTTTACCAAGGTTTATACCAGCTCACAAACTACATAAAGACATGAATAATCATCGGTGACTTTGTTTTTGGATTTCGTACATGGTAGTAAAGGAATCCAGGTTGATCTCTTCACATAAGATTCTCTTTGATTCTAAAGGTATCTGAAACGACCATTGTAACATTTACATTTCCTGTTGCCTGTAAAACAAAGTACTAGAACTCTACATGGTTCTATTTTTTCAAGCACCGTCATCCCTCACTATGTGGAGAACTCGAACTGTTGTCTCAGTGAAACATTATGTTCCCAGGACGTCTCTACAGACGTGTGTTTTTGCTCTTCTGGTTTACGATTATTTTTAGATTGTTTTCTGTGGTACTTTTGTTAATTTTTGTTTCTCTTTCTTGTTTGGATTATTTGATAAATAGCTTATTGAAATTTTCTATAATTCAGTTGACACCTCCTCGTTTATTTTTCCATAAATCTTTTCGAGAGGGAAACACGAAAACTCTGTTTCCCTGACAAGTAACGACGTTTTATCCAGGATTTTACTAATTCCTCATATTGGAGAATGAAACAACTATACAGGATCAGAGGTGAAGGTCAGGCAATCATCCGTGGTGAGTAGACTCTGACTAACAGTTCTGAAGTCTTCTCCCGTCTTTCTTCTGTAAGTTGTTTGTTTAAGTCTGTGTCTAAGTTTAAAAGCTTGTCCTTTGTTTCGTGGATCAGAGGATCCTACATCATAACTCACTCATAGTGAACTTTGGAAGATCATCCAGTTTAGTGTTTTAATTGATGTTATTAGTTGTAGTGTTGATCCGGTTATTTGTGCTCTTCAGTAGTATTGTATAATCAGATGAAAGTAGATGCAATTACATATATAATGTTTATAGAGTATTTATCTAATATTTTTTTGTTAATGTTACTTTCATTAGTAGATAGAACAAAAATATTATGCTGTATAATATTATTTATCTTAAATAACAAAAAAGGCACAATACCGTGACTTGAACAATACACAAATAACCCGCACATAGATGAGAGGAGCTTACGACGACGTTTCGGTCCGACTTGGACCATTTACAAAGTCAGACAGTGTGACTTTGTAAATGGTCCAACTCGGACAGAAACGTCGTCGTAAACTCCTCTCTTCTATGTGCGGGTTATTTGTGTGTTATTTATCTTATATATTTATTTACACTGTTAGGGGGATGATTTACACTAGTGTTTTAGTGCTTGTATATTCGAGAGTTTCGACTGGCTGTCTCCCACTGCTTCACGGTTCTTTGTTAATTTGTATGGCCTCACCTGACCTCATGCTTGCAACATTTATATTGCAGCGGCTGCATTGCTCTCTTTTTCTGACTGATAGGCACTGAGGCATCATCTCTTCTTCCTCTATGAGAATTCGGTTGCCTTCACTCTCGTCAAGTGGACACAATTTTGAGACACCATGATCTAGTTGTTTATCTGTGGAATTGCCTCTCCTAGAGATTTATATTTTATATAACACTTGTGATTTATGACGATCTGTGGTTGGGATGTGATTGAGACACTCAATGTGATTCAGGTCCTGAGTCTAACTCTCAGTCTAGTTTGTTCTGACTGGAATCTACAAACTGCCCGAGTCGGAGACTGGAAAATGCAGGACTCGAATTCAATAAATTGAGAGTTTTTCTTTTCAATGGAAGACATTTTTGTCTTTCTTTCCTTACTTGACACTGTGGTGTTTACTGCTGCTTAATGTATGTTGCTGTTTGGATAACTGGTCACTGTATTGTTCAAGCACACTGTTCTTATTGCTTCTTGGTACGTTAGAAGTTAGTTAATGCTGAAGGCGCTGCGCGTGCACTCACACACACACACACACACACACACACACACACACACACACACACACACACACACACACACACACACACACACACACACATTTTACAACATAGTACTAAAAAGTACTTAAATAAGTATAGTAATGTTTCAAATGGTACAGTTTATAAAAGCATAATAAAGTATCGGTTACTGTGCATATATAATGAATAACAATGAGCAACAGAGAGGCAATGCACCTCGTGGTGGGCAGGAGATTAATTCCAGCATTATTAATTTTTATTGTACATATTGTAAATCCTAGACATTGTTTTTAATTCAGTACAGTTCTTAAACTATTTATAGCTGGCACTAAATCTCCCAGTTGTAATCTTATTACAAAATCCTGAGTGAAGGTGTTATTCAAAGAACACTCGGTCTTGCTCTAATGGGTGCAGAATTATTACTTGTAAATCAATGGAAAGTAGAACAGAATTCTTCCTCCGTAAGCCACGTGTATCGTAAGAGGCGACTAAAATGCCGGAAGCAAAGGGCTAGTAACCCCTTCTCCTGTATACATTACTAAATTAAAAACGAGAAAGTTTTTTTTTCTTTTTAGGCCACCTTGCCTTGGTGGGATACAGCCGGTTTGTTGAAAGTAGAAATGTGTCACAAGCCAGTAAGAGGCTAGATGCTAGGAGGGTATCACCAGGTTCATCTGATATTGTTAGGTAAGACACATATGCAACAGTTAGGTATCTTTATTTCGAAACGTTTCGCCTACACAGTAGGCTTCTTCAGTCGAGTACAGAAAAGTTGATAGAAGCAGAAGATACTTGAAGACGATGTAATCAGTCCATCACCCTTAAAGTTTTGAGGTGATCAGTCCCTCAGTCTGGAGAAGAGCATTGTTCCGTTGTCTGAAACAATATGAAGTTGAAGTGACAGAAGGGGGCCTTAATAGTCCCCGGAGGGGGGACTTGGTTGCTTTGGGAGGGCAGGTCCCTTCAAACCCAGCCGTTCTCACTATAGGGGTTTTGTCGAATTTGAGGTTTTTACCAAATACCCTTTAAGGGTGAGGGACTGATTACATGTCTTCAAGTATCTTCGCTTTATCAACTTTTCTGTACTGACTGAAGAAGCCACTGTTAGGCGAAACTTTTCGAAATAAAAAAACCCAAAATGTTGCATATGTGTCTTACCTAACAATTGTCGGTTTTTTAAAACCATTTTAATGTTATTCTGTCAGACCCCCTGCAACACAAGGGAATTTGGTACGACCATCAACTTCGACAACCTTAAAGTGGAAGGGTGGGTTTGAGGGGGCCCTGCCCCCCCCAAAGCAACTCGTCTCACCTCCTGGAACAAAAAAGGCCCCATTCTGTCACTTAAAACTTCATATTGTTTAGACAACGGAAAAATGTTTTCTCCAGACTGAGGGACTGACACCCAAAACTTTAAGGGTGATGGATGATTACATCGTCTTCAAGTTCTTTCTTCATCAACTTTTCTGTACTCGCTGAAGAACCTACTGTGTAGGCAACTTTCGAAATAAAGTTTAAAACTGTTGCAATGTGTTTCCCTAAAAATCTGTCGGTATTTTATACCTTTTTAAATGTTCATCGATATTCTTGGGTAAAATTTTGCTAATAAATATCATTCTCTAACAAGAGGTTAAAAAGTGCAAAAAGTTTTCTTCTATATTATTCACTTTTAGGGTACAACTTGAAGTTTCCTTTTTGTTTTTTTAAGGTGGGACAGGTTTTCCCCTGTTGTATAGGAGATTATAGGTACGGACAGTGATCCCTTTGTTACACCTTGTGGTCATTTCTTTACATTTTGTGGTCGTTTCTGTTAATCTTGTGTCCCTTCTGTAATTTTGGGGTCACTTCTGTTACACCTTGGGGGTCCCTTCTTTTACATCTTGTGGTCCTTCTTTTAATCTTGGGGCCTTTGTTACTCTTGTGGTCCCTTTGTTACATCTTGTGGTACTTCTGTTACATTTGTGGCCTTCTGCTCATCTTGTGGTCGTTTCTTTTTCATCTTGGGCCCCTTTCTGTTACATCTTGGGGTCATTCTTTTACCCCTTGGGGGCCCTTCTGTTACATTTGTGGTCCCCTGTTAAATCTTGTGGTCATTTCTTTTACCCTTTGGCCCTTCTGTTACATTTGTGTTTTTTTGTTACTTTGTGGCCTTCTGTTACATCTTGTGGTCCCTTTGTTACATTTGTGGTCTTTTTTGGTTAATCTGTGGTCCCTTCTGTTACATTTGGGTCCCTTTGTTACATTTGTGGTCCTTCTGTTACATCTTGTGGTCCCTTTGTTACTCTTGTGGTCACTTCTGTTAACCTTGTGGCCCCTTCGTTAATTTGTGGTCCTTCTTTTACAACTTGTTCACTTCTTTACATCTTGTGGCCCCTTCTGTTAACTTGGGTCACTTCTTTACTTTTTTGTGACCCCTTCTGAATCTGGGTCCCTTTTGTTACTCTTTGTGGCCCCTTCGTTAATTTTTGGGGCCCTTCTGTTACATCTTGGGGGCCCCTTTGTTACACCTTGTGGTCACTTCTGTTAATCTTGTGCCCCCTTCTGTTACATCTTGTGGTCCCTTTGTTACATCTTGGGGTTCCCTTTCTGTTCACCTTGTGACACTTCTGTTTTTCTTTGTCCTTCTTTTTTTTAATTTTTTTTTGGTCCCTTCTTTAAAATTTCTTGTGGCCCCTTTTCTTTCACCTTGTGATCACTTCGTTACATCTTGTGGCCCCTTTCTGTTCATTTGGGTCACTTCTTTCTCTTGTGACCCTTTGTTACATCTTGTGGTCCCTTCTTTTAATCTTGTGGCCCCTTTCTGTTCCCCTTTGTGGCCCTTCTTTTTTTACATTTTGGCCCTTCTGTTACATCTTGGTGTCATTCTGTTACATTTGTGGTACTTCTTTCACTTTGGTCCCTTCTGTACATCTTGGGGTCCCTTCTGTACACCTTGTGGTCATTCGTTACATTTTTGTGGCCCCTTCTGTACCCCTTTGGGGCCCCTTTCTGTTACACCTTGTGGTCCCTTTTTTAAATTTGGGTCCCTTTGTTACATTTTTGTGGCCCCTTCTGTTACACCTTGTGGTCATTTTCTGTTACTCATGTGGCCCCTTCTGTTACATCTTTGGCCTTCGTTACCCTTTGTGGCACTTCTGTTCCCCTTGTGGCCCCTTCTGTTACATTTTTGTGGTCACTTTGTTACTTTGTGGCCCCTTCTGTTACATCTTGTGGCCCTTCTGTTACACTTGTGGTCCCTTCTTTTTACATCTTGTGGCCCCTTTTCTGTTACTTTTTGTGGTCCCTTCTGTTACATCTTGTGGCCCCCTTCTGTTACTTCTTGGGGTCCCTTCTGTTACATTTTGTGGTCCCTTCTTTTATATCTTGTGGCCCCCTTCTTTTATATTTGTGGCCCCTTCGTTTTTTTGTGGTCCCTTTTTATACTTGTGGTCCCTTCTGTTTTATTTTGTGGTCCCTTCTGTTATATCTTGTGTTCCTAAGGCGTTTAAGTGCAACTTGCCTTGGGGTTGTTTGTTTTCCTATGCTTTAATTAATTGATTTCTTTGGCTGTTAACAAAACTGTTAACAGCAGGGTAATCACACAAAAGACTGTAGGGTTCTGGGTACTTTTTGGTAATTTGTTACTTGTTTACCCCCCCATCGTAAACAGGGAGGTTTTCCTGGGTGGCTACGGGACAAAACTGGGATTTCATAACTCTTAAAACTGACCTTCAGGAAAAAAAGGGGGAAGAATTAGAGCTTGAAAAAAAAGAAAGAAACAGAAAAGTACAACTTGAAGGGAAGCGAAAAAAGGAAAAGTTTGGAGCATGAAAAAAAATTGGTTGGAAGAAAAAAAGAGAGGAGAAATTGGCCTGATAAAAGACTATGAAGGGGAGCACTTCGCCACGTGAAGGAAAAAAGTTTTAGTTTGGAGAGGAAGCAGAAAAAAATGTTAGAGTTGGAAGCCAAACTGGCAAACAAAATTGGTTTTTATGAAGGATTAGGATTTTCCATCACCTACCAGTTTCAACCCTTTCAGATCCGCCATAAATGATGATATTACGTAAAAACAGGGACTCGATCATACCCTATTTTCCCCTGCAATCTTGGTCCACTAGCCTAGCATATTATTTTTAAACTTCGGTTTTAAAAGATGTATTCAATTTAAAACGTAAACCCTTTGCAGATTTCAAAATGGGGTTTACACCCCTAAATAATTTTCAAAAAACATCATTATTAATAGAATTTATTTAGACAGAGCATCCGCCAAATAAAAATTGTTCATGTTTTTTTAGTAACCTTTTTTCGAGTATTCGTTTATTGGACTGACATGGGCAATGAAAAAGTAAGTTCCTTTAAACAGGATTTCAGGTGGAGCCCCATTTTGTTATTTTACTTTGGCCGGGGGTTTTTCAGTTGCAGAAGAAGGGGTCGCTAACTGAGTACCTAAACCCACCTCCTCGCAATCCCCTTGACTTGAGAAAAGTAAATTTAAATTACCTAAACCCCCGTAGTGTTTACTTGGGCAATGTGGCTTAATTCTCTAAAAAAAAAATGGTTTAGAATATAGGTAGATTTTTGTTGATATTTAAGTAATCAGAAGCTCCTTTCAGTAATAACTGTGTTCAGGGTTATGGGTATAGTCGAGGCACCCGGGTGTTTCCCGATCCTTCTCTCCCCCATAATTATACCTGATCTGGACGCTTTGGTGCGGATTTTAACTAACAATTACCTTTGGGCGTAAGTTAATTTCCCAAAACCCTTAAGAGTTTTCGTAAGGGGTAAAAAATTTTTTTTTATTTTGGGGATACTAGTTATTGGGGATCTTATAAAGTCATGACTATGTTAGGAGTAAATTATGTGCCGAAACAAGGGAAATACCCATTTTGATCGGGCCTTACACGACGGATGGACTTTCTCAGAAGGATGGGCTTACACAGACGATGGGACTTACACAAGGGTGGGACTTTCCAGACACGTGGGAAAATTTTTCAACAGGGTGGGAATTCACAGACAGGGTGGGATTTACTAGACAGGGTGGGACTTACTCAGAAGGATGGGACTTCCCCCAGAAGGAGGGACTTATCAGACGGAGGGACTTCTCAGACAGGTGGGGGCTAACTCAGACAGGATGGGGTTACTCAGACAGGATGGGGCTTACCAGACGGGTGGGACTTACCAACAGGATGGGACTTACACGACAGGATGGGACTTACTTTGACAGGGGGGACTTTCCAAAAGGATGGGGGCTTACTCAGGGGGGGGACTTTCTCAGACAGGGGGGACTTACACAGACGGGTGGGACTTACTAACAGGATTTGGGGGTTACTCAGACAATGGGAACTCAGACAGGATGGGGCTTAGTCAGACAATGGGATTACTCAACAGGATGGGACTTACTCAACAGGGTGGGACTTACTCAGCAGGATGGGACTTACACAGACAGGATGGGACTTACCAGACAGGGGTGGGACTTAAAGACAGGATGGGATTACCAGACAGGGGGGACTTGACGGGTGGGGCTTATCATCAAGTCTTACTCGACAGGAGGGACTTACTCAGACAGGGGACTTTTTCTCAGACAGGATGGGGTTACTCAACAGGATGGGCTTACTCAGACAGGAGGGGGTTAAACAGTCAGGATGGGACTTATCGACAGGAAAAGGGGCTTCACGAAGGGTGGGATTACTCAAACACGATGGGACTTACTCAGACAGGTGGGCTTACTCAACCGATGGGACTTATCAGACACATGGGGGTTACCGACAGGATGGGAATTTCACAGGGCAGGAGGGATTACTCAACGGATGGGGCTTACTCAGACAGGAGGGACTTACTCCGACGGGTGGGGTTACTCAGACAGGGTGGGACTTTCCAGACAGGGTGTACTTACTCAACGGATGGGACTTACTCAGACAGGATGGGACTTTCTCAACGGATGGGGGCTTACTCAGACAGGAGGGACTTTACTCAACACGATGGGCTTACCCAGAAGGGGTGGGACTTACTCAGACGGGGTGGGACTTACTCAGACCGATGGGACTTACTCAAACAGGATGGGACTTACTAGACACGATGGACTTACCAGACAGGAGGGGGCTTACCAGAAGGAGGGGCTTACTCAGACACGATGGGACTTATAGACACGAGGGACTTTCAGACAGGAAGGGACTTACTCAGAAGGAAGGGACTTATCAGACAGGATGGGGCTTACTCGACGGATGGGACTTACCAACAGGAGGTACTTCTCAGACAATGGGGCTTTCTCAGACAGGGTGGGGCTTACTCAGACAGGGGTGGGTTCAAATGACGGATGGGACTTACTCAGACAGGAAGGGACTTTCTCAACAGGTGGGGCTTTCTCAGCGGTGGGCTTTTCAAAGGGTGGGACTTACTAGACAGGATGGGATTTTCCAAAGGTGGACTTACCAGACGGATGGGACTTACTCAGACAGGATGGGGGCTTTCAGAAAATGGGATTACTCAGACACGATGGGACTTTCTGAAACCGATGGGACTTACTCAACAGGGAAAGGGGCTTTCTCAGACAGGATGGGCTTACTCAGACCTGGGCTTCTCAACAGGATGGGGTTTCTCATAAAAAGGGGCTTACTCAGACGGATGGGCTTTCTCAGACAGGTGGGACTTACTAGAAGGAGGGGTTACCCGACAGGAGGGGGCTTACTCCGACACGATGGGGCTTACCAGACAGGATGGGGCTTACTCAGACAGGATGGGACTTACTCAAACGATGGGCTTACTCAAACAGGGGGACTTACTCAGCACGAGGGACTTACTCAGACAGGAGGGGGGCTTACTCAGCAGGGTGGGACTTTTCCAGACAGGATGGGCTTTCTCGACACGTGGGGCTTACTCAGACAGGAAGGGACTTCTAGACAGGATGGGGGCTTTTCAGACAGGGGTGGGATTACTCAGACAGGATGGGGGTTACTCAGACAGGATGGTACTTACTCAGAAGGAGGGGCTTACCCGAAGGATGGGGCACCGACGGATGGGACTTACACAACAGGATGGGACTTATCAGACAGGAAGGGACTTACTCAGACGGAGGGACTTACTAGACAGGATGGGATTACTCAGACAGGATGGGACTTCTCAGACAGGATGGACTTTCCCGACGGATGGGACTTACCAAAAAGGATGGGGGCTTTTCTCGGACAGGAGGACTTATCAGACGGATGGGGGCTTCTCAGACACAGGACTTCTCGAAGGATGGGGCTTACTCAAAAGGATGGGACTTCTCAGCAGGATGGGGCTTTCTCAGACAGGAGGGACTTACTCAGACAGGAAGGGACTTACTCAGACACGAGGGGGCTTACTCAGACAGGTGGGACTTTCTCAGACGGATGGGACTTACACAGACGACAAAAAGGAAATGAGTGAAATATTGAAACCCCCGTAGACCGGTTTAGTGAACCCCAATCGGTCTGGGACGACGACCCAAAGATTCTTCTGAATTCCCAAAATCCCTAAATGATGCCAATTTCCGACATTACCCTCCCCCCGATAGATTTCGAAAAAGCCATTGACAACATGCCCATGCACTCCCCCGGGCCCGACTCTGGAACTCGTTTCATTAAGAACTGCAAGAAAACCCCTCTCGCGGCCCTAAGTCCTATGGAGGGGGGGCTTGGACATGGGTGACATTCCACAGTAACTTAAAAAACGGATATACCCCACTCCATAAAGGTGGGAGCAAAAACTTAGCTAAGAACTAAGACCCAAAAGCTCTGACGTCCCCCAACATAAAAATCTTTTAAAGAGGCTAAGAAAAAGGATTGCAAATCACCCGGATTCCCCCAAAAACGCCAATTTAGGGCAACATGGGTTTTGGGGGGGGCTCCTGCTCTCACAATATGGACCTATACTTTGGGTTTGGGGCATGGAAAAAATCAAAAGATGAAAAAAACGACTTTCAAAAGATTTGACAAAGCGTTCTGGGGGAAAGCCCAAAAAAAAAGGGGAAAGGAAAACTGGGGGAAAATGGGGGGAGGTCTTAATTATAAAACGAACCAAAAAGTAGGGAAAGAGTAAAAGGGGCGATGTGGGTTGTTTAAAAGGAAAATTTTTATTTTTTATAAAAAAACGGGGGGGTTTAAAAAAAAACAGTTTAAATTTTGCGGTGAAAGGTCGCGAGGGATTTGGGGGGTTAACCCCCGAAGAAAAAAAGTTTTCCCCTGGGCCCCCGGGGAAAAAGGGGGAGGGGGGGGGGGGGGGGAAAAAAAAGGGGGGGGGGGGGCCCCCCCGGGGGGGGGGGCCCCCGGGGGGGGGAAAAAATTGGGGGGTTTTTAAAAAAAAAAAAGGGGCAAAAAAATTTTTAAAAAAAAGGGGGGGGGGGCCCTGGGGGGGGGGGGGGGGGGGGGGGTTTTGGGGGCCCCTTTTTTTTTTTTGGGGGGGTTTTTTTTTTTTTTCCCCCTTTTTTTTTTTTTTTTTTTTTTTTTTTTTTTTTTTTTTTTTTTTTTAAAAAATTTTTTTTTTTTTTTTTTTTTTTTTTTTTAAAAATTTTTTTTTTTTTTTCCCCTTTTTTTTTTTTTTTTTTTCCCCTTTTTTTTTTTTTTTCCCCCTTTTTCCCAAAAAAAAAAACCCCCTTTTTTTCCCCCAAAAAAAGATTTTTTTTTGGGGGGGTTTTTAAAAAAAAAAAAAAAACCCCCAAAAAAAAAAGTTTTCCGGAAAAAAAAACCCCCTTTAAAAAAAAGGGGGAAAAATTAAAATTTTTTTTTTTTCCCCCCCCTTTTTTTTTTTTTTTTGGGGGGGGAAAAAAAAAGGGGGAAAGGGGGGGGTTTTTTTTAAAATTTAAAAAAAAACCCCCAAAAAAAAAATTTTAAAAATGAGAACTTTCAAACGAGAGATGCAAACCAATGATGACCCTTTTAAAACCCCCTTTTTTTTGGGGTTTTTTTTCTTTCCCTTTAAAAAAAAAAACCCCGGGGGGTTTTTTTTTTTGAAAAATTTTAAAAAACCCCCCGGGGGGGGGGGGGGGGGAAAATTTTAATTTACACGGGAAATTTTGGGGGGGGGCCCAAACTGCACACAAAAAACCCCCCCAAAATAAAAGACTGGGCAGGCGGTTTCAAAATGCCCCCAATTAAAAGTAGGGGCGCTAGGTACATTTGAGAAAAACCATAAAATGTCCCGGGGCCCCAAAATGTTTTAAAAGCCTCCCATCAAAACATTAGGGGAAAAAACCAATAAACCCCGGCTGCCTTCAAGAGAGAGTGGCAGATACCTAAAGTCAGTGCCCGGTTTAGCCTGGCTGTTGGGTCGTATGTTGGACTGCGTGCGGCCCCAGTAACAGCATAGTTTATTCAGGCCCTGATCCAAACGGGAGGCCTGGTCATGGACCGGGGCCGGGGGGGCGTTGGGTCCCCGAATTAAAACCCCCAGGAAACCCATCATGGACCACAGCCCCCAAAATACACATCTGATTTTCTTCCCCTAATTTGTTTTTTTAATATTTAGCTATGATCATAATGGGTTTAAGGGTTTTAAAGAAACCCGGAATAGGGTGTTAGGCCAATTTAAAATTAATGAAACCCAAATTTTTCTTCCCTTTTCTGTTAAAAATTTCTCTGTTTTTTGGCCTTTATTTGAAATATTTTCCCGGGTTTACTAAAAAATTTGACTCTCTGGTATGTAAAGGGTTTACAGCCTGTGTTTTACCACGGTCAGTTTGTGAACACCCTCACGGACCCGAAACCCCCTTGGGTTTCCCCGTTTTCAAAAACCCTTTTTTAGCTTCGGGCAAAGGAAAAATTTTGTTTCTTATTATATATTTTTTTTATATCACCTAATTTATTTGTTTATGCTATTTTCGTTTTGGGTTTTTAAAAAATTTTAAAAGGGAAATAAGGGCCCCTCACATAAAATACAAAATTTAAACCTATTAGGGGGTATTTTTGTGTCCGCTTTTTTAGTTTTTTTTTGTCTCGTAAATTTTAATAGGTAGGATGTATTATATGAAGTTCATTTTTTGTGTTGACAGATCTGAGAGTTTTGATTAATTGCTTGAACTCTTAAACTCCTTGTTTTATTTTGTTTCTGAGACGCGTAGCGACCCGAGAGAGAATCAGATCTCACATCTACAGTCTCACCTTCAGTCTTTACCTTCCTGGACATCATCAAGTCAACCTCTTCTTTCCACTCTGTCTGGGAACACTCTGCTCCCCTCTGTTCTTATGTAAACTCATTTTTCTGGTAAAATATGTTTCCGTTGGCGAGGTGGAACATTCATCTCGTTAAAAAAAAAAAAAACATACCACGGTCTGGGGTTTTGAGGCTCACTGACCGCGGGTTCAAACCCCACCCGTGGTATGGTTTGTTTGCAGTCGTGTCATTACGATTTCGTGAGTCATACATCTCGTTCTCTGAGCGACTGTTCACACAACCTTATTTAGAATTAGTGATTTTTTAAATTTCCTGGTGATGTTATGATACATTCACTACACTTCATGCCTCTAACTCTGAACCTAACTTTTGCTGACTGACAACTAAGCGCTGTTGTAGTCGAGGTTCGGAAGCTGCTGAACTTAGACTCAGTAATCTGAGAATTTTTCGCTTTGTATGAAGGACATGTTGATTGTCCCCCAGTCAGTGGACAGCAGCACAGCCTGACGCTGTGCTGCTGTCGACTGCTTGACAAACTGGTTGCTTTATTGATTAAGCAAACTGTGCTTATTGCCTCTGTTGGTTAGAAGTTCGTATACATATTTAGGGACATGTTCCGTTAGTCATATTCTAAGTTTTTTTCAGCTAAGGTCTGTGTTAATAATGAATTTGACCATCTTTTAAAACTTAAGATCATTAAACGATCCATTTGTTATTTTTTTCTCCAATACTTATGATAAAAAACTTAATTTGTACAGTCCCAATTATTGAAGACTTTTTTAAACTCTCCTTGACGTCTCCCACCTAGGAAGGCTGATCCTACGTAGAAGACAACACTTCGAACTTCACTTATTGAATCATTGTCTTCCAGAAGCACGCTAACATAGTTCATGATCACCCTCCAAGCCTTAACATTACTATCCATCCTTCAGAGTGCAAGTACTGCATTTTCCACCTCCAGGTCTCAAATCGCCTAACCAGCTTTTCCTGAATTCCTTTATAAATGTTACCTTGTTCACACTCCAACAGCATTTCAAATCATAAAACAGTTTGCCTCCACTATTTAACATGTTTACACAAAACAATTGGATATCCAAGCCTTTAGCACTCAACACCTCTTTTTCCCCTTGGAACCTTTCCTAGGACCACCTTTGCCCTTTCTTCTCCACAGCAGATTTATTCACCCTCCTAATCCTCCTATATTCCTCTATTATCTCTAAATGTCCAAGCAATCTCAATAACCTTTCCAGTTCTTCCAACCTTAAAATGTTAGTATAACATTCACACAATACATTACCTACAATCACGTCTCCACTGCCTCCACCATCTTCCATGTTGCAATGTTCACATTCTTCACAATGTTCACATTCTTCACAATGTTCACATTCTTCACAATGTTCACATTCTTCACAATATTCACATTCTTCACAATATTCATATTCTTCACAATGTTCACATTCTTCACAATGTTCACATTCTTCACAATGTTCACATTCTTCACAATGTTCACATTCTTCACAATGTTCACATTTTTTCAAATATTCACATTCTTCACAATGTTCACATTCTTCACAAGTTCACATTCTTCAAAATGTTCACATTCTTCACAATATTCACATTCTTCACAATGTTCACATTCTTCACAATGTTCACATTCTTCACAATATTCACAATACTTCACATTCTTACAACACTGTTGGGCCAGTTTGCGTTTCCCTTTTTGCCTACATGGGTCAAGTTTTTGCCTACATGGGTCAAGTTTTTGCCTACATGGGTCAAGTTTTTGCCTACATGGGTCAAGTTTTTCCCTTTACATGGGTCAAGTTTTTGCCTACAGGGGTCAAGTTTTTGCCTACTTTGGGCAAGTTTTTGCCTACATGGGTCAAGTTTTTGCCTACATGGGTCAAGTTTTTGCCTACATGGGTCAAGTTTTTGCCTACATGGGTCAAGTTTTTGCCTACATGGGTAAAGTTTTGCCTACATGGGTCAAGTTTTGCCTACATGGGTCAAGTTTTTGCCTACATGTGTCAAGTTTTTGCCTACATGGGTCAAGTTTTTGCCTACATGGGTCAAGTTTTTGCCTATATTGGTCAAGTTTTTGCCTACAGGGGTTCAAGTCTTTGCCTATTTTGGGTCAAGTTTTTCCCTACATGGGTCAAGTTTTTTGCCTACATGGGTCAAGTTTTGCCAATTGTCAAGTTTTTGCCTACATGGGTCAAGTTTTTGCCTACATGGGTCAAGTTTTTGCCTACATGGGTCAAGTTTTTGCCTACATGGGTCAAGTTTTTGCCTACATGGGTCAAGTTTTTGCCTACATGGGTCAAGTTTTTGCCTACATGGGTCAAGTTTTTCCCTACTGGGTCAAGTTTTGCCTACATGGGTCAAGTTTTTGCCTACATGGGTCAAGTTTTTGCCTACATGTGTCAATTTTTTTGCCTACAGGGGTCAATTTTTTTGCCTACATGGGTCAAGTTTTTGCCTACATGGGTCAAGTTTTTGCCTACATGGGTCCGTTTTTGCCTACATGGGTCAAGTTTTTGCCTACATGGGTCAAGTTTTTGCCTACATGGGTCAAGTTTTTGCCTACATGGGTCAAGTTTTTGCCTACATGGGTCAAGTTTTTGCCTACATGGGTCAAGTTTTTGCCTACATGGGTCAAGTTTTTCCCTACATGGGTCAAGTTTTTGCCTACATGGGTCAAGTTTTTGCCTACATGTGTCAGGTTTTTTGCCTACATGGGTCAAGTTTTTGCCTACATGGGTCAAGTTTTTGCCTACATGGGTCAAGTTTTTGCCTACATGGGTCAAGTTTTTGCCTACATGGGTCAAGTTTTTGCCTACATGGTAAAGTTTTTGCCTACATGGGTCAAGTTTTTGCCTCCCAGGGGTCAAGTTTTTGCCTACAGGGTCAAGTTTTGCCTACATGGGTCAAGTTTTTGCCTACATGGGTCAAGTTTTTGCCTACATGGGTCAAGTTTTTGTAAATGGTATCAATGGATCAGGAAGATCGGGCGCAGGAAGGAAATAGAGCAATTAGTGACATGTTGAAGAGAGTTGTGAGAAAGTTGATGTGTGAAAGATTTTTAAAAGGTAGGAGAGGTATACGAGTAAAAAAAAGTTGAAAGTTTTAAGGGTGAGCCAAAGAAAACCAATGAAACTCTCAAAGTGGTTTCAAAATATATATTTTGCTAAGAATAAGAAAAAGTTTTGGAGTGAGATCAATAAGTTGAGAAATTCTAGGTAACAAATGGAATGATCAGTTAATAGCAAAAGACTGAGAGTCACTAGATGGGAAGGTGACGGAACCGAGAAGATGGAGGGAAAATTATGAGTTGTTGAATGTTAATTAAGAGAATGAGGCAGTGATTGACCGCTTAACAAGGAAGTATAACTCCTTTGAGAACAGTCAGAAGTTAGTATGGGGAGGTGAGTGTGGTAGTATGTAGAACGGGGTATAGTATGTGGGATAGATGGGATTAAGACAGTAATATTGCAAGCTGATGGGGATATAGTCTTCGAGTAGTTGGTCATTTATTCAATATACACATGAAAAGAAGGGGAGGTACCTAGGGAGGGCTGACAGCATAAAAAAGGGAAAGAAACGCTTTTAAGAATTATACGAGAATAATCCTATTGAAAATTCCGAGTAAAGTGTATTAGCAGCGTTTTTTATTGAAACTACTCTAGTTAATTAAGACAGTAAGATCGAGTAGTAACGAGGTTTCAGGGTGGCAAGTGAATGTGTGTGAAGTGTTTCCGGTGCAGCACAGACGGCAACAATATTTGGATACATGTAAGGAATTCTGCAATTACTTATTTAAAAAGAGGCATATGATAGGTGGTTAGGGAAGGAATGTGGCAGATGTTGCAAGTGTAAGAAATAAGAGGTAAGTTACTTAATGAAGCAAACTGTTAAGTGGACAGCGAGGAGCAGGTTACGATAAGTAAGAGAGAAAGAAAGAGAGAGAGAGAGAAAGACAGAGACAGAGACTTAGTTCATTACTTCAATATTTACTATCTCACTGTCATAATCACTGCCTTACAACCAAAGTCACTGTCTTTCTACCACAGTCACTGTCTTACTACCACAGTCACTGTCTTACTACAACAGTCGCTGTCTTACTGTCACAGTCATATTCTTACTGTCACAGATACTGTCTTATTGCCAGACTCACTGTCTTATTGCCACAGTCACTGTCTTACTATCACAGATACTGTCTAATTGCCACAGTCAGTGTGACTGTCATAGTCACTGTCCTACTGACTCAGTCACTGTCTTATTACCACAGTCACTGCCTTACCACCACAGTCACTGTCTTACTGCCACAGTCACTGCCTTACTACCACAATCACTGTCTTATTACCACAGTCACTGCCTTACTACCAGAGTCACTGTCTTACTACCACAGCACCCCCCCCCCCAACCCCCCCCATCAGCTTACTACCACAGCACGTCTTACTACCCCCGTCACGTCTACTACCAGAGACATGTCTTGCTACCACAGTCACTGCTTACTACCACAGTCACTCCCTTTTATACCACGTCACTGTCTTACACCCAGTCACTGCCTTATTCCACAGTCACGCCTTACTACCACAGTCCTGCCTTACCACCACAGTCACTGCCTATACCCATCACGATACTCCACAGTCGCTGTTTACTCCACAGTCACTGCCTTAACCACAGTCACTGTTTTTCTCCACAGCCTGTTACTACCCCTCACTTTCTTACTACCACAGTCCTGCCTTAGTACCACGTCACTGCTTATACCACGTCATGCTTACTCCCACAGTCACGCCTTATACCACAGTCACTGTCTTACTACCCAGTCATCCCTTACTCCACGCACGCTTTACTACCGCAGTCACTGTCTTCTACCACGTCACTGCCTTTACCCCCAGCACTGCTTACTACCACACACCCTTACCACCACGTCACGTCTTATACCACAGTCATGTCTACTCCAAGTCACTTTTTTTTTCTACCGCAGTCCCTGCCTTACTACCACAGCCTGCCTTATACCACAGTCACGCCTTACTACCACAGTCACTGCCTTACAACCCGTCACTGTTTTACTCCCGCAGTCAATGTCTTGTACCGCATCACTTTCTTACTACTACAGTATGTTTTTACTACCGCATCACGCATTGAATGATTTTGAGTTATCTGTCAATACTGGAAAGCCAGTGGCACTAGTGTAAGGACAGTGACAGGATGTCGGAACAGAAATTAGAAGGAAGAGGAAAGAAGGAAGGGGAAAAGGAAAAGGGGAAGGGAAAAAAGAAAAGGGAAGGAATGAGAAGGAAGAGGAAAAGAAAAAGGAAAAGAGAAGGAAAGGGGAAAAGGAAAAGGGAAGAGGAAAGGAAGGAAAAGAGGAAAGAGAAGGACGAAAAAAAGAAGGAAGAGAAAAGAGAAAAAGGGAAAGAAAAGGGAAAGGGAAAGAAAAGGGAAGAGGAAAGAAAAGGGAAGGGAAAAGAAAAGGAAGGGAAAGAAAGGAAGGGGAAAAGAGATGGAAGAGAAAAAGTGGAAGGGAAAGAGAAGGAAGAGGAAAAAAAGGGAAAAAAAGGGAAAAGGAAGAGGAAAGGAAGGAAAGGAAAGAGAAGGGGAAAGAGAAAAAAAGGGGAAAAAGGAAGGAAGAGGAAAGAAAGGGAAGGAAAGAGAAGGAAGGGGAAGAGAAGGAAGAGGAAAGAAAAGGAAAAGGGGAAAGGGGGGAAGGGGAAAAAAGGGAAGAGGGAAAGAGAGGGAAAGGGGAAAGAAAAGGGAAAAGGGGAAAGAGAAGGAAAAGGAAAGAGAAGGAAGAGGAAAGAGAAGGAAGGGGAAAAGAGAAGAGGAAAGAGAAGAGGAAAAGAAGAGGAAAGGAGGAAGAGGAAAGAGAAGGAAGAGGAAAAAAGAAGAAGAGGAAAGAGAAGAGGAAAGAAAGAGGAAAGGGAAAAAGGAAAGAAGGGGGGAAAAGAAGGAAGAGGAAAGAGAAGAGGAAAGAAAAGAAGAAAGAAAGGAAAAGTTTCCTAAACAAATTATACTAATAGTGTTAAGTGTGAGAAAAACGAAGATGAATATAACTAGTTACTAAGTGCCGAGTAATATTGATTGTTTTTGAAATAACTAGAGCGTGGTTTAAACAAGACAGCAATGCCTAAGCGTACGTAATTAGTCTAATAAGAATTACTGGGATTTATATCAGAAGTGTAAGCACAGAAGTCCAAGGTCATACAGCAAGCTTTTATACATCATTAGTAAAGGCCTACCTAGGATTATCAGCTCAGTTCTGGTCTCCATATTACAGATGGACATAAATTCGTTAGAAAACTTCAGCGTAGGATGAATAAAATTAATACAATCCATTAGAAATCTTCACCTTATTAAAAAGATTGAAGACTCTTAAATTACATCACTTGTATAGACGAAGAATGATGTGGAGACCAGATCCGAAGTGTATATGAAGATGGGTAATTAGTAAAGGGAAATAGATATGTGAAAATAAAAGGACACAAATGTAACTAATGGAACATTAATGTGGGAACGTTCGCTCTCCAGGAGCTTTGTTCCCAACCATACATGATACAGAGGGTATTATAGCTTAGAGTGAGTGTTGGTGAATACTAGTGGCAGTAGTAATATATAATATTATGTACTAGTAATATAATATATTACTACTATCACTAATAGAGCCTACTAGACTGGAGAATACACTAGACCTCATCTTCACTAACAATGATGATCTGATAAGAAATGTCACCATATCAAAACAATATACTCAGATCACAACATAATTGAGGTTCAGACATGTATGCGCGGAGCCCCAGACCGACATAATGAGACTAGTCACGAGGGAGCATTCACCAAATTCAACTTCAATAACAAAAACATAAAGTGGGAAACTAGTAAACAAGTCCTAACCCGGGATATAAGCTGGAAAGATATACTAAGCAACACAGACCCCAACTTATGCTAGAACAGATTAAACGCGGTGGCATCGATGTATGCACAAGAGGCTTATTCCTCTAAGAAAAAGGAGGATAGATGTAAAATAGAAAGAGACAGGCACTCCCATTATAGGCGACGGAAAAGAATAACAGAGCGGCTAAAAGAGGCCAATATATCTGAAATGCGTAGGAATTGCGGGAAGAACTAAAAGCCATAAATGAAATCGAAAGAAACCAAAGTATTTCTTTCTCCCTATGCCAATCAAAATCGAGAGAACAACGTCCAGTATTGGGCCCCTACTTAAACAAGATGGGTCCTACACAGATGACAGCAAGGAAATGAGCTAGCTACTCAAGTCCCAATATGACTCATTTTTTTAGTAACAAGCCTGCTAACCAGCTGGAAGAGTCCCCGAAAGAATCAAAATAATTTTTATGAGAGAGCCACAGAATTTGGGGGTAACACAAGCCTTCCGATGTTATCCTGACGCCAAATGACTTCGAACAGAGTTTTCGCATCGGCTATTGGGCCTGTCGGACGTGCTGCTCAGTAGCTCCTGATTGAGTAGGCTTTTGCGCAGTGTTGACGTGTAACTTAGCTCTGTGAAGACCTGTTTGCGCGCTCTCTACGAATTGAAGCCAGATGCCCTCATCGAGTAACTTTAAAAATAATAAATATATAATAAAAAAACAAACCAACAGCTTAAAGAAGAATTGAGGATGGCGAATTGAGATTCGCGACTGACCGAGGAAAACAAGAAGATTCGTAGTAGTTCCTCCTGTTTTGAGTCCTCAGTCAAGAAGGGAAACTGGTCAGTGCTGGACAGCAATGGAACGAAGTGAGATCAAGAGGATAATGGAAAAGGTAAGAAACGAATGAAGAAGAAAGAGACTGCCGGGGAAACTGTTGTGGAAATATCAAATACATTTCTCAGTGCTAACCCCGACGAAATTTAGTCGACTACTTGGAACAACACGATGAACGACACCAAGGAAGGTAAGAATATTGTTGTTGTTGGGGATAGGCAAGTTAGGTATAAGGAATAGGGCGTACTGCTTGAAGACCGGAGTAGGAGAACAGAGAGTTATTTGCTTTCCTGGGGCTGGTATGAGGAATATTGTTAGCCGTCCTGGAGACCATCATGAGAAGGTACTGGGAGCAATCTCTATTATCTGTCTCAGTGCTGGAGGCAACGATGTTGGCAACGTAGGAGTGAAAACCCTGATTAGCAGGTATATGGTCAGCAATAGAAAATAATTAGAGTAAGGGTGGGAACCCTATCATATGTGGTATTTTGCCAAGAGAGGAGTTGGAAATGAATGTGTTGTCCAGGGCAATTGTGTCAGAATGCTGGCAGGAACAACTACGTAAGGAAAATTCGTAACATTCCCGTTACAAACTGGCACCTCTTCTATGGCAAGAGAAATGACATGTATGACAGGAAGTGGGATTCATTTATCTGGTCCTGGGGTGGTACACTGGCAACTGCAGTGGAGGGACAGTAAGGACTTTAAACTAGGAATAGTTAGTGGTATGTTGGGTTTTTGGCAGTAAAACAGTGAAGTCCAATGTAGTAATGTTACGAGTTCTAGGGAACTAGTAATAAGCGAACGAGTAGATATTGAAAAGCCAGGGACTTTGGGTAAAAGAAACAGTAATAGTTAGTAGAAAAACAGGAAATGAGCAGGAAGGGTAAAGAGAAAGGAGAGTCTTCATGTTATTTATGCTAATTTTGCCGTAGTGCTAGTAATAAGGATGGACGAGTTGAAGATTAAGTTGCTAGTGCGTAACATTGAATGTATTTGCCTAACTGAGACTGGTTAATTAAAAAAGTCGGGACATGGCCAGCGGAATGTCATATTCCCAGGGTTTTAATTGTTCAAGTAGATAGAAGTATCGGAAGGGGGGTGGGGGGGTGTGGCATGTATGTCCGAGACCGCTGAACTGTTGCATAAAAACGGTATTAGTCTAAGTCAACACATTACGAGCCTGTTTTTGGATAGAATTTTCAGAGGGCATGAAAACTGATTTAGGAGTGACATACCGTCCCCCAAACTTAGATAGGGACCAAGGAGACTACTATGGGAGGAAATTGTTAAGGCCACAAGGCACCGATAAATGTAGTAATTTCTAGGAGAACTTAACTTTAGTCCATATTGATTTGAATTTCTTGACTGGGAATTTAGAATCATACGACATCTTAGAAGTAGTTCAGATTGTTTTTTAACATTTTGTGACCGAACCTACAAGGGGAAATAACCTGCTTGACTTCGTATGGCAAACAATGAATCCCTATGTTAATAATTTAGAAATTTCAGAGGAACTGGGTGATGACGACCACAAATCAATTACATTTAGCATTGAAATGGAAGTAAGATAGTAGCCGTAACTCAGTAACAATCCCAGATTTTCGCTTAGCAATTACGATGGCTTAGAGAACACTTATCATCTGTTGACTGGGTAACGAAGTGACTATCAATAATGACAGTTTTTCTTCCTGAACACTAAACATGCTGCTCAAAGAACGTTATAGCCCATATAAAGAAATTAGATCAAATATAATACCCAAAATCGATGAATACTAGGCTCAAATATCTACTAGGGCATAAGAAAGGAATTTATAGGCGATCAAAAGAGGTGAGGGTCATCTTATGAATCACAGTATATTGACATTAAGAGGAAAATTAAAACGGGGATAGAAAAGCTAAAAAGTACTTTGAAATTAAAAGTTAGCTAGGGATTCTAAAACTAACCCAAAAATTTTTTCCAGGTCCTATAGAACAAAGTTAGAGATAAGATAGGCCCCCCTTAAAAATAACTATGGGCACCTTACTGACAAAGAGAATGAAAAGTCTCGATTTTTATTTAAATTTTTTTTTCTCATTTTTACACAGGAAGACACTAACAATTATTCCAGTAATTAATTTTTATAGTGGCTAGAAGAGGATAAATTATGAAGCACACAGTCACTAGTGAAATGGTTGTGAAGCAGATAGACAGACTGAAGCAAAATAAGTCGCCGGTCCTGATGAGTTTTTTCAAGGGTTCTTAAGGAATGCAAAATGGAACCTGTGAACCATTAACTAATATTTTTAATTTATCTCTTTAAACAGGGGTATGCTGATAGTGGAAGATGCTTACGTAATTCCTTTTTTAAAACAGGGGAAAATCGTTACCGAAAATTTCCCGCCCAATAAGCCTACCCAATTGTAGGAAAAATTACAAAGGTAAATTTATAGCTGAATTATAAAAGCCATCCGAAAGCTACTTATTAATGATACTCACAGATTCACAAGGGGCCGGTCTGTCTAACTAATTTATTAACTTTCTTCATAAGTTTTTGAGCGGTTGACCACGTCAGAATTTGATATTTTTTACTTAAAATTTTAGTAAGGTTTTTGATAGATTTCCGCACCATAACTGTTAAAAAAGGGGCGCTCAGGCTTGGGGGAAAAGTGCTTTTGGGATCGATCATGGCCCCTGACGGAAGCAGGGACAAAATGGGGTTTAAATCCGAGTGGGGACTTAAAAATGGTTTTTCCCAGGATCATCTTGGGGCCCCGTTTTGTTTATAATATTAAAACGATTTTATGGGGGAATTCAGTGAATGAGAAATTTCGCCGATACAAAAAAGATAGGAAGGATAATTGTTTAAAAACGTAGATGTTATGCTTCGGGAGGTTTAAAACAACTCTATTCTTGGGTAGAAAAGTGGCAGATCCTTTAAATGTACATAAATGCATGGTTCTGAAGCTCAGGAGTGCCTATAACCCAGTATTTTTAAAAGTTAAATGATGTAAACCAGCCATCGTTTTAAAAAAGGCTTGGGGGGTTTGGTAACAGAAACCCTTTTTAAAAAAAGACAGCAATGCCAAAGCTTACAAAAATAGGCAAATAATTCGGGGAATTTTCAAAAGTGTAAGAAACAAAGCCCAAGGTCAAAAAACTGCAGCTTTAACATAATTATAAGGCCTCACCTGAAAAACGCTCAGTTCGGGTCTCCATATTACAGAAGGACATAAATTCGTTAAAAACATTTAGCGTGGGATGACTAAATTAATACATAGCATTGAAATCTCCTTATGAAGAAAGATTTAAGACTCTAATTAATTCACTTTTGACGAAGAAAGAGGGGAAACCGATCGAAGTGTATAAGTGGAAGATAGGGTTTAAAATAAAGGGATTTTAAAAAAGGGGTCTTGAGGATGTCTCCCAAGAGAAAACCCTCCCGCAGTAAGGGTTTTAAATTAGTTTAATTTTGATTTAGAAAGGACATGG
Organism: Cherax quadricarinatus; assembly: GCF_026875155.1. NCBI lineage: Eukaryota > Metazoa > Arthropoda > Malacostraca > Decapoda > Parastacidae > Cherax > Cherax quadricarinatus. The sequence goes on along the minus strand of NC_069465.1, from coordinate 24,143,209 downwards.
GGAAATTATTGGTTTGGAAATAGGGTATTTTGATGAGGGGAACCCGTCACCTTTTTGGGGTTATTGGGGCGGGGATTTTGGGTATTTTTCAAATTTGGGTTTTGATAAGTACATGAGGGTTGGGGGGTTGGGTTTTTTTGAGGGGGCCCTTTCAAAAACAAGCTTTTTTTCTTGGTGGCATTAAAAATTGGGGGTTGGGCAAATTTTTTGTTAGGGGATGAACTGTAAAGGACCTGCCTAGTAGGGGCCACCCGGCCCCCTTTCAGTTTTCCCCTTCCTTTTCCCTTATTTTTCTTATGTTTCAGGCAAAAAATTTGAATGCCCCATGCCCCCTCTCCCCCAGGGCCAAACTCAGGGAACTCCGTGTTCATCAAGAACTGCAGAACCCCTAACACGAGCCTTTCCCCTTTTATGGAAAAGGGAGAAAGGACAGGGGTGTCGTCCCACATTTTACTAAAAAAAACAGCCCTACCCCACTCCAAAAGGGGGCAAAAAGGGGGACAAAAAGGGAACTACAGACAGAAAGCACTAACTTTCCCAAATCAAAAAAATTTCTTTAAAGGGCCCCTAAGAACAAAGATCACCACCCAACTAGAAACCCATCAGAACAAAACCCCCAAGCAACATTTTTTTTAAAACAGGTCGCTCCTGTCTGTCCCAACTTTTTGGATCCTACGAAAAAGGCCTAGATGCACTAAAGAAAAAAAGAATGCAGATGTAATTTTAAAACAGACTTTGCAAAAGCCTTCGACAAGTGTAAACCCATGGCGTAATAGCGCCCCAAAAGGGCGTGCAAAAGGGAAAAAAAGGAAAAGCCCGGGTCGATGGATCTAAAAATTTCCCTTTCACTAACAGAACACAGAGAGTAGTAGTCAAAAAGGGGTAAAGTCCGAGGCAGCTAGGGTGAAAAGCTCTGTCCACAAGGCACAAAACTCGCTTCCACTTGTTCCTAAATCCTAAATATCTGACATAAAACAAGGATGCCCACCCACAGCACCGTGCCCTTCCTTTGCAGATGACACCCGAACTGCAGACAGTGTTTTCCCCATTGCAGACACTGCAAGGCTCCAGCCGACATAAAACCAAACTTTAAAGGGGGCTGAAAGAAAACAATAAAAAGCAACGTGAAAAATTTTAAAATTTACTCAAATGGTAAACACGAAAAAATTTAAATCCCCATCAGGGGAACAAAAAAAATTCTGGGCCACAAAAAAGAGCGAAACACCAACGTAAAAGGCCCCGGGGAGTGTCATTCGGGGGATCTCCCTAAAGGGAAACCATAACAGGGAAACAATCGCATCGCTAGAAAAAAATGACAGGAAAAATAATGAGAACCCTTTAAAACTAGGGGGGCCAAACCCCCTAAGACACTCTTCAGGTCCTTTTTTCTATCTAGGCTGGAAAAAAGCTGCAAAATAACAGAAACCTTTCAAGGCGGTGAAATTGCTGACCTAGAAAATGAAAACAGGGGAACCCTTCAAGGCGAAACATAACGGAGAAAAAAACATCTCAATTACGGGGACGCTTGATTTTTTCTAAACCTGTATTCCCGGAAACGCAGGCGGGAGAGATACATGATTAAAATACACCTGGAAAATCCTGGAGGGACAGAAACCGAACTTGCACACAAAAATCACCACAAACAAAAGCAAAAGATTTTGGCAACGATGAAAAAACCCCCCCAAAATAAAAGCGGGGGTTGTCAAACACTTTAAAAAGGAGACCAAACAAAAAGGTGCGGGGGCCCCCAACGTTTAAACCCGGCCCCCCCCCCCAACAAAAGGGGGGATTCCCAAACAGACCCCTTTGGGCAGTCTTAAACCCTTGGCATTTGGAAACAAGCACCTAAAGTGGGTTCCTAAACCACCGGGCCCTGGGGGCTCGTACTTTGGTTTGCGGGGGCACCCCAGTATTAAAGCCTGGTTGATCGGGTTTCTTTTTCACCAGGACCGGTTCACAGACCGGCAGGGGGGGCTTTGACCCTGGGGAACCCCCTCCCCCGGTAAATCCATTTTACACCTCACTCAAAGGCCTATATATACCCTCTGGTACATATATTTTTTTGGATAAAGTTCCAGGAGAGCGAAACGTTCCCACAAAAAAAGTTACTTTATTGCTTTTGTGCCCTTTTTCCATTTTATTCAGTAGGCCTTTTTTGGCCCATTCTGGGCCCAGGTCTTTCACAAATCCAACCCAATAACAGAATAAACCTAACCAAGAAATTTTGGGGGGGGGGGGGATAATTCTGTTTACTCGGGTACAAAGTGTCACTCAAACCCAAACATTTAAAGGGTTTTATTCCAACCTAAATTTGAAACTACCCAAGGTTTCAAATTCGAAAACCCCCAACAGGCAGACTTTTTCCCCCCTCATCAACACCCTATTTTCCATAACAGAACTTTCCTATATCCTTTCAAAAATCTAAATTTAAATCTAATTTGAATCCATTATTGGGGGTTCTCTCTTCGGGAATATTCTAAAGGGCCTTACAAAATTCCCCATTTTAATACCCATTTTTTCCACTTATAAATTTTCGATCATTCTCCCCTCATTTTTTCGTCAAACCCAAGTGAATGAAATTTTAAGGTCCCCAAATTTTTCTTCAAAGGGAAATTTCAATCAATGAAATTAATTTAGTCATCCTACCTAAATTTTTTTTCTAACGAATTTATTCCATTCTGTAAAATGGAGACCGAACGGGAGCTGCAAAATCTAGGTGGGGGCCTTACAAAGGGAGGGAAAAAAAGCTGCAAAAGACCTTTTTGGACTTCTTTTTGCTTACACTTTTTGGGTTAAAACCCAAAAATTTCTTTTTTTCCTTATAAAGTACATTAGCCCACTGCTTCTAACCATAACCCCCAAGCCCTTTTTTTGGAAATCTAAAGGGTTTAGTTCTAAATTTTTTAAACTTATTTTTTAAAGGACATTTCCCGACCCAAAAGATTTGCTTTTAAACAACATTGAACTGCATCTGCCCCTTTTTCTGATCAGAAATGATTTTTTCCCCAAATCACCAGGGGTTTTTCCGTTTACCTTCGTTTGAATCAATTATCCTACCTATCTTCGTTCATCGCAAATTTGCTCATATCACAAGTAACCCCCTTCATCAAGTTTCATTGATAAATATTATAAACAAAAAGGGGCCCCAAAGACTGACCCCCTGTGGAAGGGCCACTTTTTTCAAAATCCCCATTCGGTTTAAACCCCCTTTTTAAATGGACCCCCCCTTTTCCTTTGTCTGTGACCCATGCCCTCAAACCACGAGAGCACTTTTCCCCCCAATGCCATGACCCTCCCACTTTCTTTAACAGTCTCGGGTGCGGTACCCCAATCAAAACCCTTACAAAAAACTAAACAAAATAAAATTCTTTTCGTGATCAACGGCCCCAAAACTCTACTGAAAAGGTTAAAAATTTTTTTTTTTTTTTATTTTTTTTTAAAAAACATTTAGATTTCAAATGAAAAAATGATATTAAAAAAAACCCAAAAGAAAGCGGGGTTTAAATTTTTCAACAATCTCAAAACGGGCCAACGATACCGTACAATATAATGGAATAAAACCTACACCCAAAGTAAGGGGAAGGGGTTTTTAAAAAACTAGGGCAAAAACACATTATACATTAGTAAAAGAAAATGGGTTTTTAACTAATGGGTTTTGTTTTATTTTCCAAATTTGGGAAGCACAAAACCCCGGGTTAATATATAGACGGGAAAAATAACTCTTGTCTTTAAAAAACCCCAAAACCAATAACACACACCCACAAGGCCAAAACACTAAAAACACCAACATACACATAGGGAAAATTTTAAAGAATCACGAAAAAAACATCCAAATAATAACAAAATACAAAGTTTTTAAATTTCATATCAAACCCAAAAAATTTTTAAAACAATTTCATGTAATATCATTAAAATTTCATGTAATAGGAAAACACATCTATACAATTTCCCCAAAGATTGGGATAAAAAAAATTTAAAAAAAGGGAAAACTCTTAACTTTTTTTACACCCAAAAAAATTTTTACTTTTTATTAATGACATCATCACATTTGGGGAAAATACATCCCAAAAATTGGGGACAAACAAAAAACCCTTGGAACAAACTACAACATTGGAGACATACATACAAACAACATTGGAGACATACAAACAACCTTGGAGACATACCCTACAACATTGGAACATACTACAACATAGGAGACATACATACAACTTGGGGAAAATACATACAACATTGGGGACATACAAACATACAACATTCAAAAAACACAAGAAATTACACACCCAATTAAAAAGCAGCGGCCAGCCCCTTAAAATTTCCCACTGAAAGAACACAAAATTTTCTCAAATCCTGTAACCTAATGCTCCCATATGCAGACGGAAATCTTTCTCCCATCTCCCCTCCCAAAACCAACGAATTTTGACACTTATTTTTAAAATTATTTTTAAAATTTTTTTTTACCCACTGCCCCTTCCCACCAAAGGGAAGGGGGGCCCGAAAAAGAAAAAAAATTTCAAACCCCTCATTCACTCCATCACGTCCCTTTCCAAAGGTGTTACACTTTCAGTTTTTTAAACTGCAAAAATTAAACCCCTCCTTTAGAGTGCAGGCAATGACTTCCCATCTCCAGGACTCAAGTCCGGCCCCGCCGGTTTCCCTAAACCCCTTTATAAATGTTACTTTTCTCACACTCCAAAGCACGTCCCAAATATTAAAAAACCCTTTGTCCCCCCATTTTACTCCTACCAAAAAACGCTCAACCCCATGGGGCCCGCTGGGAAATCCAAGCCCTCACACCCAAAACCCCCTTTTAAACCCCCCCTCTCCCAAACCCTTTTCCCAGGGCCCACCCCTACCCCCCTTCCTTCCACTAAAAACTGAACACTCTTTAAGTCATTCTGTTTTCCCCTCCATTCTCTCCCACATTTCCCAAAACCCCCTCAACAACCCTTCCTCACCCTCTGGACAACCCTTTTTTGGGAATCCCGCACCTCCCCTAACTTCCAAAATTTCGAAATTTTCTGCATTATATTCACACCAAACATTGCTCTCAGACATAAATCTCCCCCGCCTCCACCTTCTCCTCGCCCGGGAACATTTATCACCCATGCTTTTACAAACCCATTAAAAAGCGGTTTTGGTTTAAAAATATACTCTCATAAAAATTTCCCCCCTTTTCCTCCAAGGGCAAAGTTTTTTTGTCTCCACAGAACTTTCCCCCAAGTGCACCCCACTCTTTTCCCCCATCAATTCTAATGATTCCCCCTCATCTTTCTTAGACCCATCCGCGACCGTCCACCCCCAAATTTTCTGAAAACATTTACCTCCTCCCATCCCCTCCCCCCCTCCAATCTGATATTCAATCTTTCATCACCTAATCTTTTTGATCCCCCAAAACCTTACTCTTTCCCGTATTCACCTTTAATTTTCTTCTTTTCACCCCCCTTTCCAAATTCATCCACCAATCTCGCAACTTCCTTCAGAATTTAAAAAGAGCAAAAGTGAAAAAGCAAAAAAGGGAGCGGACAACTCCCCCCTTTGTTTTGTGATTCTTTTTTCTTTTAACTCCAAAGCCTCTTGCCAAACCCTCGCATTATTTTACTTACAACCCCCCTATAAATATATTAAACAACCACGGTTAAATCACACATCCTTGTCTAAGGCCTTTCTTTTTTTTTGGGGAAAAAAATTTCCCCCCCTTTCCTACAAAACTCTAACTTTAGCCTCACTATCCTTGTAAAAAAATCTTTACTGCTTAAGTAACCTACCTTTCCCCCACCATACACTTTTCAAAAATCTGCCACATTTGCCCCCATATCCATATGCTTTTCCAAACCATAAATGCCCCAAAGACCCCTTTAAACCTTAAACTAAATACGTTCACTTTTTATGTTTTTAAATGTAAAAACCTGGTCCAAAACAAACCCCCCACCTTTCCCAAACCTCCTTGTTCATCTGTATCCTATTTTCTCCGTCTTAAACCCTTTAAATTTTTTCAATAATAACTCAACCATACACTTTACCAGGTTTACTCACAGACTTAACCCCCTAAAAATTTTTTCACCTCTTTTATTTCCCCCTTTTCCTTTATACAAGGGAACTATGCATGCTCTCTGCCAATCCCTTTTTTTTTGGGGGGGGGGACCCCCTTTCCCTCTTCCAAAACATTTTTTTAAATAATTGCAAACCCAAACCCCCCAAAACAAAATTTTCCCCCCCTGCTTTTTTTTAAAATTTCTATCTTTTTCCCATCAATCCCGGGTGCCTTTACCCCCCTTTCCCTTTTACCTAAATGCCCCACGAACTTCCCCCACACTCACAACTTGGGTCTTCCTCACTCCTTTCAAAAACGTTTTTCCCCCTTTTCCCCATAAAACAAATCAAAAGTTTTTCCCCCATCTTCATCAACATTTAACAATTCCCCCCAAAATATTCCCTCCATCTTCCCAAAACCCAAAATCTCCCCTTTAATAAATCCCCCCCTATTTTTAACTGACAAAACCCCTTTTTTCTCTAGGCTTTCTTAAATTGTTAAAACTCACTTTCCCAAAAATTTTTCTTATTTTCAACAAAATTTTTGATAACATCTCACCCACCTCCCCAAATTTTCTCTCTTTTTTCAAATTTCTTCACCACCCCCTTTAACCCCCTCTTTTTTTCCATTACTCTTTCCCCCTTGCATCACTCTACTTTGGTAAAAACTTCCATATGCTAACTTTTTCCCCTTACTAATCTCTTTTCATCAACATTTTCCCCCAAACGCTCCCCCCTTCCCTCCCTGCACCCCCTTTCCCCCGTAACCCCAAAATTCTGCTGAACACTCTAACACTTAAAAAATTTTTTAAAACCCACCCCCTACCCCTTCGACCCCCCCCGGGCCCATGCTCTCCAATTTGCCCCCTACCTCCCCAAAAACTGTTTATATCTTACCCTAACCGCCCCCCTTTTAGTTCTTTAAACCCTTTTACTCTCCCCTTTCCCCGATCTTTTAATTTTCCTTTATCCCATCAGCTTTTTCTCTCAGTTAGCTTAAAAAAACTAGAAAAAGTGGGGTTTAATAAAATCTGTGGCCCCTCTATAAACATGTGCAAACCTGAAGTCTACTCAACAGTCCCTTTTTTTTCTACCAATACATAATCCAAAAAAACTAAATGCATTTTTGCCCCACCTCATATCTTGATACTTAAATTTTTTCCTCTTTTTCCCTTTAAAAAATGAAAAACCTATAACAAACCCCTTTCTATACAAAGTTCAATCAAAGGGCTCCCATTGTCATTTACACCTGGCACCCCAAACTTACCTACCACACCCTCTCTAAAAGTTTCTCCTACTTTAGCATTCATGTCCCCTACCACAATTACTCTCTCACTTGGTTCAAAGGCTCCTATACATTCACTTAACATCTCCCAAAATCTCTCTCTCTCCTCTACATTCCTCTCTTCTCCAGGTGCATACACGCTTATTATGACCCACTTTTCGCATCCAACCTTACTTTAATCCACATAATTCTTGAATTTACACATTCATATTCTCTTTTCTCCTTCCATAACTGATCATTTAACATTACTGCTACCCCTTCCTTTGCTCTAACTCTCTCAGATACTCCAGATTTAATCCCATTTATTTCCCCCCACTGAAACTCCCCTACCCCCTTCAGCTTTGTTTCGCTTAGGGCCAGGACATCCAACTTCTTTTCATTCATAACATCAGCAATCATCTGTTTCTTGTCATCCGCACTACATCCACGCACATTTAAGCATCCCAGTTTTATAAAGTTTTTCTTCTTCTCTTTTTTAGTAAATGTCTACAGGAGAAGGGGTTACTAGCCATTGCTCCCGGCATTTAGTCGCCTCATACGACACGCATGGCTTACGGAGGAAAGATTCTTTTCCACTTCCCCATGGACAATAGAAGAAATAAAGAAGAACAAGAGCTATTTAGAAAAAGGAGAAAAACCTAGATGTATGTATATATATATGCATGTGCGTGTCTGTGAAGTGTGACCAAAGTGTAAGTAGGAGTAGCAAGATATCCCTGTTATCTAGCGTGTTTATGAGACAGAAAAAGAAACCAGCAATCCTACCATCATGCAAAACAGTTACAGGTTTCTGTTTCACAGTCATCTGGCAGGACGGTAGTACTTCCCTGGGTGGTTGCTGTCTACCAACCTACTACCTAAGAATTGTTCCCGCTAAAACCCGGATTCTGCTATTACCTTCAACATGCCTCTTAGCCCATGACACATAAATATAATCTGTAGACAGCCTGTACTGTCAGAACACACAGCCTAGCCGTCTGTTCTGACTAGTTCATATTTTGCGGCATTTAAGTGCCCCCTCTTTTAGGCTCCCCCAGGTCGGGTGGGGGCTGAGCCCATTCGCTTCACCCCTAGGCCAAACCGCCTGATGGGGCCACAAGTGCCCCCCCTCCAGGGGCCGGGCCCAGGGGAAACATTTGCCAAGCAGGGTACACCCAGTGTGTTGTTTGTACAGCAATGGGTACCATTACAGGTCCTTAACCCCATTCAAAAGTATCCCGGGGAGAAAAATTTTCTGTCGCCCTGTTGCCCGAATTTCTCGACCTGGAGAAGGGAAATAAGCACCCCCTTGGGGAATGGTAGATAACTTGTGGGGGTACAGTGAATTTTAAAGTCCCTTCCTGTTTAACCCCCGCCAAAAAACGGTCCCCTGGGTGCTTTTCCCGTACCCATTTTGTTTTTTTGTCATACTTGCCCACGTGTCCTTCGGGTCGGGAACAAGGGGGCCCTTGAGTTTATAAATGGCATAATGCAGGTCTTTGCTCCAAAAATTTAACATTCCCCAAGCGCCTAGCTCCACGCCCCCCCGCGGGGTAAAGGTCTTGCTGAACGTACAAAAACGCAAAGTCCTGGAGGTGCTCAGGGTAATGGGGGGTTTAAACCCCCAAAATTGAAATTTCATGGGGAAAAGAGGGTATTCCAAATGTTCGGTACATTTAAAATTTCCCCCCCACAACAGCTCGATCGGTTGAGACACCTATTTTGGGTTTTATGGCTTTTGCAAGCGTTTCCATTTTGAAATTCCCGTTTTTCTCCACCCCGACCTATTTCGATATGATAACCCCCCTGTAGTAAAGTGGGGACAAAGCGCTTGGGCTTCCAGCGGGGGACGAGGGGAAAACCCTTTTGAAAGCTCCGATAGGTTCACGTTTGAGGCAATTTCCCCGCCAAAGGGAAAAATTTTGTTGCTTTAACCCAGCGGGAGGGCCCCAGGGATGCACAATCTTGCCCAAAAAATTTGTGGGTCCTTACCGGTTTCCCCGTAGCTCCGTGGCAATATGTTCGAGGTTTAGGGAGATTGCTACCTTGATCACATGAAAAATATGTGGACCTTTTGGGAGGGTTGGGGGCAGAGTGGGTAGTGTGCGTTGCAACGCCACAATCAGCCCAATGCTAAAAGGGCAACCCCCTCTACCCCTTTTCCCCTACTACTGTTACTGAAGACGGCCCAGTAAGGTCCCTACTTAGGGCCTGGCCCCCAGGACAACAGTACATTTCTGGCTTGACGTACCTATGACTTGTCTGACCCCTTACGCTGTTTGCAAATTGTTTGCTTGCAGAAATGGGTTATAAATGCACCCCCATGTTTAGCTAGTTGTAATGGAGTCAGGGGGACACATATGTAATTATGTAAATACTTTCAAAAGGGTCCCCAGGTTAATGAGTTCCATGGTTTTGTATTTTGTGGGTTTTGTGCACCCGTATTTTTATAAAAAAAAAAACCCTGTGTAGGCAGGGCAGTGCCCCCTTGAGTCACATGTCACACCTTGGAAATGCAAAATGTCAGTCAGGTTTGCAGTTTGTGAGGGGCCAACACGTTCGTAGAGGAGGGTTTTTATGCAAAATGTGGGATAGCTGGGGGCTTGAGCCTGGTCTAAGGGCAAAGGTTAAAAGTTACTCACATCTCAACCCAAAAAGGCCTCGGGCATCCCAGTCAAATAGAAAAGCGCTAAACTGTATGGTATTTAAAAGGGGTTTGGGTAACAGGGGGGTTGGCAAAAAATCCCAATTAGGTTTTTTATATTATTTAGTCCCCATAACAAACAAAACAAAAACCCCTTAACCCTAATCCCCCAAATGAGGGTACAAAAGCAAAAGTGGCTTGAGGCCAGTACCAAACCACAGCCTCGTCGCACCGGGCCCCACTCTACTCCTCCCAACCTCATTTCAGTTTCCAAATCCTCCCACAGCACCCTGACCTGTCGAGCCTGGGTGAACTACGGTAAGCCATATGAGAGCCCTTTGGCTTGAGTTGGATAAACAAAAAAGAGTGCCAAAAATACAAACTTTCTTAAATACACGCATCTCCGACCCCAGCTCTACCACCAGGGTAACATCCGTGACTCCCCCAAAACCAAAGCTTTCTCTGCTACCCAAACTCCCTTTGGGAAAAAAAATATTTTAAAAGAATTTCTTTATATTTTCAGTTAAGTACTTTCAGTACCCAAATGCCATTATAAATTATAAATTATTCTTTACAACTTAAAAACATACTATTTTTGGCCACTTCCCCACTTAGGGAAAATTACGATGTCTCCCAGAACCCTCCCCATAACCCCCCCACCTCCGACCATGGGTCTCACTTGCTAGCGGGGTCCCTATGGACCAGTTTAGGTTTTAAAAAAAAAAAAAAGAAAATAACCCCCACTTTAAAGGTCTGAGGAAAGGGGGGAAAAATGAAACGGGGGAAATGCCCCACCAAAACAATCAGGGGTTTTTTGGTACTAAAAATATGAAAATATTAACAAACTGAGGTACTAGATTGCAGTCATATAAAACTCCCCAAAACAAAAAAAGGATAAAGGGTTCTTTCCCAAAACAAAGCTCACAGTCACACTCTTAGACAGCGGGTTTTGGGAAAAAAAGGCCCCATTAAAAACACAGCGCTGGCCAGGCATGGGTTGTTTGCATTTTTCCCAAAATTAATAAAGCAAACTTAAAAAACGAGCAAGTAAATTTTGTCCCAAAAGTGCCCCTGGGGAAAATGCCGTTTTTGAAGAAAACCCCAAAAAGTTCGGGATGTTGAAAGGGAAAGGCCCAAAATGTGGGTGCCACCATAAAAAATTTTTAAACAGTAAAGTACATTTTCCAGGATTTTCAAAAAAAAGAAAAAAAAGATGTTACATTTTTAAATTAAAAATGAAAAAAAACAACAAATTTAAATCACTCCCATTCCACAGAAATTTTTAAGTAAAAAAAAAACGGGTTTTCCCCCATGACACCCCTCTGGGAACGGGAAAGGAGCACAGGGGGGAGGGAAAAAATTTGGGCCCCCCAAAAAACAACGGGGGGGGATAGGCACAAAAATCTTGTTGGGGGGGATGCGGCCTTTTAAAAAACCCGGGGAGTCATCACTAAAAAGCCCCCCAAAAAAGGGGGAAACCTACCGGGCCCCGACACCTACATTTTAAATTCCCAAAGGGCCCCCTGGGGGCACCCAGCATTTGAAAAAAAACGGAAAAAATTTAAAAAAAAAGAGCCCTGGGAGAAAAAAAACCCCTGGGATCAAGAGACATGACCTAAACAGTGGAGGGCATCCCCCGCCAGCCCCACATTCACTAAAACATTAGGCCCCAAAAGCCCCTTTTTACCAACATAAAAAAAGAGGCGGGGGAAATTCCAGAAAAACCCAAAAAAAACTTTAGCATACCTTCCCTAGGCATGGCCTTTGATGTGTTCCCCCCCTAAAATACCCCACACACTGGGGAAAATCCTGATACCTCCCCCCCTCCAGCTCAACCTGCCCTTCCCCTTTGGGGGTTTTTCCCCAAAGGGTTTCCCCATCTACTCGTCTCCCGGGAAAATAAATTGAAAAAATAAGAATAGATAAGTGTCAAACCCACTTACTTCATGCATTTTTAAACAAAAGGGAAAAAGGTTTTAAAAAAACCCCACTTTTCTCCGCTCCCTTCACATAATGAATCAAAAAGTTTAAAGAAGTTGGAGAAAAAAAGGGCCCCACCTCGTAAGTCTCTGATTGTGGGGCCTCATTAAGTAAAGGGGAAAACGAAAAAGGAATATCGTCACTTAAACAGTTATTAGGGTAAAAATGATAAAGATATATGCACCTCAAAATGTTGCATCCCTAACATTTTAAAGAAGAGCTCCTTTTCTATGGAGGTAAAAACTTTTTTGGGGTCCCGGCTTTTTTTTTGCGGGAGAAGCAGCCAAAAGTGGAATCCCCTTCTCCTGCTCTACCCTGCAACAAGACTGCCCCAAACCTCTGTTTCATTTTGAAAAAACCCGGGGGGTGGGTAATCAGGATTACACATAAAAAGAATTTGGGGGGGAAATAAAAAAAAGGTACATGCACAGGATGTTAAATTTTTTTTTTTTTTTTTTTTTTTTCCCCCCCCCCCCCCCCCAAAATTTGGGGGGTTTCCTTTTGGCCACCTGGTCATGGGAAGAAGAGGGCCCCCACCCACTTTTTCATTCCCACAATTTGCATGTAGTTCATAAAGGGGGGAAAAACCTTTTTTTTTAAACTGTACTTGGCGGGGCAGTCGTGCACTTTTTTCAAGGTATCACCTAGTGTGAGCCCGGGTAAAACCAACTTTTCCACCGACTCTCGCTGGATAAAAAACACAGTCTCTAAAAAATAAACACTTCACTTCCTTAAAGGAACCTATTTCCCCCCAGCTTAAAAATGCCACGCCTCCCTGACATTTCAAAAATTCAAAAACCCTCACCTCAGGGGGTTTAACAGGGCCCCCTTTTTTTCAGCACCCCAAAAAACTTTTTCACAAAGGAGAAACCAGGGCTGAGCCATACTTCAACCAGTCTTTCAGAAGACCCAAAATTTTCCCACAATTCTTACAATTTTCCTGCTTACAATTTTCTTTTTTCGGGGCCCTTTAAATCCATCAAATTTTTGAAGCCCCCACACATTTCCCCCATCATAGCCTTTCCAGGACCCGGCCCCAATTTCCCCAACCCCTTTCTCTCCAGCTTCCAGAATGTGTACCCACCCCTTTCAAAAAGCCCCAGTCACCCTGGGCGGACGGGCCCAACTGGTGCACTAGTGCCTCAAACCTCATTTTAAACCAAAAATTTTCAAAAACCCGGGAAAAAAAAAAAACACGCCGGGGAAAAACATCCCCAATCCTCACGTAGCAAAAGGGACTTAATGATTCCAGAGTGTTTCCCCCAACGGTTTGAAAGGAAGGGGAATTCCCTCCCCCCCAGTTTTAGGAACCCGGGGGTAAAAAAAAACTTTGCTTTGGGCCCTAAAGAGACGGGGGGAAAAACCCCAGGGTTTGCTTTTTTTTTGGGACTCCTGGGGGATATACAGGGGGTTAAAATTTAACCCAAGTAGGCCTTAAAAAATTCATAAACTTTTTAAAATATAAACTTCTGGGTGATTTTTTGGCAAACCCTAAGAGACAAAATTTTCACCAGAAACCCAAAAAACCAAAACAAAAAATTATTCAAAAAGGGTAGACTCTGGTAACCTGTTGGGAAAAGGGGAATTTATTAATAAACACAAAAATTATTTAGTTTCTCCCGTCTTAACACTGAAATGCCTTTTCCTTCAGAATCTGTAAAAAAATATTTGACAAAGACACTTTAATATTTGGGGGCCGCGGCCACAAAAGCAAAAGGTCCCCCCCCCTTAAAAAAAGCCCTTCTCTTTTGTAAAACCCCTGCAAAAAAAAAAAAATTTGGGGAAAATTTTGCGGCCCACTCCCCCGCGAAAAATGATAAATAAAAATAGCTTTCCGGGGCCCAAAACCTTTCCCCAGGCCTCACTCAGCTGCTGCAGAGTCAGGGGATTTTTCCCCCTCACACCAAGCCCTTTTTCCCCAAACCGAGTTCCGGTTGGCCGGTTCATCACGCTCAGAGTCTCCTGCGGGTTTCCGGGAAAAAAATGAACGGGGCTCCCCATGCCCAAACCCCCATAAACCCAGTGTGCGAAGGGGCCCCAGGGAGGCACAGTCCTGCCTTTTTCCCCCTGTTTATTTCCGGGAAAAGAAATTAAAAAAATTTTCAGGTACCGTTGCTCCAGTTGGGTCATTCCCCACCTTGTAAAGCCGGGGTCCTGCAAAACCAAACATTCCTTCATTTTTGGGGAGGAGCCCCAAAAACGTTGTTGCCTAGTAGAAGGTCAACCCTCCCAAAAGGTTTACTTTCTTTGCAATACCTCAGGTTTTGGGGGCCCCGGGTGGTACTAGACTCTACCCATAACCTGTGCACTGGGTATGACAGGGACTCCAAATTATCCCTTTAAGAAAAAAAGTCCAATCCCGGGGTTTTAGGTGTATCGCATGGCAATAAAACCCCTGGACCCAAGGTGGATGTGCTACAAGTGTCCCTCCCAAAAAATAACACCCATTTACCCCACCTTTAAATTTTGGGTGTAAGGCCACAGTAACTTTCTTGAATAGACCCTTTATCCGAGGGTCAAAAGGGCAGCTGGTCTTCTTTTTGGGTACCCTTGGGGCAAGACTGCCCCAAAGCAAGCCAAAATCAAGTGTAATCGGTGTAAATTTTCTGGGGAAAACATTGCCCCCAGCCTGGTCCCCCAAGGGAAACTTTCGACAATTTGGTTGCAGGTGGCCCCGTTTATTGCAAAAATGTACAGTAATAAGGTTTAAAGGCCCCCCCCGCCCCTTTGACCTAGGTTGGATCCCCTTTGGTTTGGGGGAATGGGGGTCATCCACCCGTTCCTTGTAGTCCTGGACCTGTTTAAAGCTGACTTAAAAAAACCTCGTTGGGTTTCTGGTTAATTTTGGGTTTTAAAAATTTGGGGTTTTGGCGGGAAAAAGGGGGGGGGCTTAAACTTGGAAAAAATTTTTTTATTTTTTTTTGGTGGGTGGAAGGGGAAAAAAAACCCTTATTTTGTATGGGGGGGGTGTGGTAAATCTTTCCCAAAATTTTTTTTTAGCCCAAAAATCCCGTTCCCCCCAGCTCTAAAGCATTATTAAAAAACATCAAGATCCTTCTCCTCAAAAATAAGCCCTTTAAAGGGAGAAAGGAACCCTTTTTCCCAAAAAAACCCCCTAAAAAAAAATTAAGGTAATTCACCTTCAAAAATTGTACCACCCCCCTTTTAGCGGGCAACCCCCTATTTAGAAGGGACATCCCTTGCCATATTCCACCAAAAGAATGCCCTGACTGAAAATTTAGTCCTCTGAATTTCTGCCTGTACCTTTAAAAGGGAACATTTTTAAGCCCGGTTTTTTAAAAATATCTCTTTTTGCTTTTGATTTTAAACAGGGAAAAAGGGAGATCCTTCTAAAAAACTAAAATTTGCCTTTTAATTTTTTACCAACTAATTGGGGTTTTTGCTTTAAAGTCGCCCCCCTTCCTTTTTTCCCTCCAAACTTGGGTTTTGGCCCCAGTACTTTCAAAAAAAAAAAAACTTTGGGCGGGTCTTTCTCTAGGAATTTGGGGGCCCCAAAATTTTTTGGCTTTATCCAAATGAAAAAAAAATTTACTCTTGTGTCTGTGTCTGGGTGAAAAAGCAAAATGCCTCTCTTTAGCCCCTTTCTTGAGCCCCAAGCTCCTCTAAAGGGTCTTTGTTCCCAGAAACTTTGTGGGGCTCAATCCCTTTTCCGTTCCTTTTTTTCGCAACTAGGGCCCAATTTCATTTGGGAAAATTAAATACTTCCTTATTCCCCGGTCCCTACATGGGGGGTTTTATTCAAAGTCCCTTCCAAATGCTGTCATCCCCCGGAAATTTTCACCAAATGTCAAACCCCTTTGGGAAATAATAGCACCAAATCTTATACCAGCCACCGAACCCTTTTGATATAAAATAATTTAAAACACACAGAAAAGGGACAAAATACTGGGAAATTAAAATTCACAAGGAGTTGTCATGTGACTCCCTCAAATTAAACCCGGATTGGGACAACCCAAAAAAAAAACCCCGGCAGGGAAAAAAAAAAAAAAGCTTTGACATGCAAAGGGGAAATTATTCCCCGAAAAATTTTGGTGAAGGGATAACCCCCAAAAATCCCGGCAAAGATTGTTTCCGCAAGGGTTTAAAAATTTTTCACAAAATAATTAAGTATTTTTTAACACCCTAAAATCAACAATTTGGGAAAGAAGGGAAAATTTTTTATAGGGGTTTTAATTAATAATAACACCCTAAAACCAGCAATATTATACAGAAAGGGGAAATTAAATTCCAAGGGATTAGTTAAAAAACAAACACCCTTTAAAAAACCACTAATGTTTCACACAAAAATAAATTATTCACAGGGTTTTAATTAAAATAAAACCCCCTAAAAAACCAGCAAAGTTGAAAACAAAAAAAGTAAAAATTTGTCAAAGGGTATTTTAATTTTAAAAAAAACACCCTAAAAAAACCCGCCTTTTGTTGCAAACAAAAATTAAAAATTTTTTTTTAGTGTGAGTGTTTTATTTGTGAATGCTTTTCCCCCTGACCCCAAACCCCGTAAAGAAAGATTTTTGAAATTTCCAGGTTTGCAAACTTGAAAATTTCCACATAAAATTTGATAATTCTCCCCTATTTCAGGCCCCCATGTTATGCAAAAATTTTTGGGGGTAGCTGGGGGGCCTTTTTAAACCTGGTTTTTAAGGGCCAAAAAGGTTTTAAAAAATTTCTCACATCTTTAAGATCAAACAGGGCCCCCCAGGGTATCCCAGTCAAAAAGAAACGCTAAACTAGGGATGTGTCCCTTTAAAGGGGGTTGGGGAAAAAAGAGGGGGTTTGGCAAAAAATCCCCAACAGGGAAAATTATATCCCATTCAGTCACCTTAACTTTAAAATAAAGGGAAAAACCTTAAACCAAAAGCCCAAATGAGGGTACACAAGCAACAAATGGTTGAGGGGCCCCCGCCACCATAACCACTATGCCTCGTCAGTGCAAGGCCCACTCTACTTCACTCCCAACCTCATTTCTTATTTTCTCACTCCTCCCACAGCACCCTGACCATGTCAGAGCCTGGGTGAACATACAGGTAAGCCATATGAGAGCCTTTGGCTTGAATTGGGTAAACAAAATGAGTGCAAAACTACAAACTTATCTTAAATACACAGCATCTCTGACGCCAGCCTCTACACACCATGCTAACGTCACGTGACTCCCCCAAACCACGCTTACTCTGCGTACCCAAACATCCTTGGAAAATAAATCATTAACAGAATTTCTTTATAATTACAGTTAGAGTACTTTACAGTACCCCCAAATGCACATTATCAATTATAAAATTATTCTTTACAACTATAATATTCATATTATTATGGCACACTTCTCCACTATATGTACATTACGATGTCATGCAGAACCCTGCATAACAGTGGTCAACTGATGTTCAGCCCTAAGGACAACCTGTATATAGAAGAATTTAGTTTCAGTGCTGACGTCTCTGGACTCTCTCCTTAATGAAACAGCGCGGGCAAGCCAGTTTTCTCTTCCCCTGGATGGGAGTTTTTTTTTTTTTTTGCCTGTTGCATTTTTATGTCCATTTTTGATTCACAAGTGAGCGAAAACCAGTTCCTCTCTGGGGTAGCTAGTGTAAGTAATTCCTTTATACCTACAGGCCCAACAGTATTGTCGCGTCGGGACAATGCGAGGTGCGTGGCCGAGCAAATGTAGACAGCCTGTACTGTCAGAACACACATCCTTGCCGTCTGTTCTGACTAGTTCATATTTTGCGGCATTTAAGTGCTGCCCTCTGTAGGCTCACCCAGGTCAGTGGGAGGCTGAGCCCATTCGCTCTCACTCCTAGGCCGACCGACCTGATAGGCACAAGTGCTCCCCCTCCACAGACTGGCTTGCGGTCACTCTCTCACACTGCCCATTGTGTACTCACTCCTATCCAATTAAAGCCAAACTAGTCCACGGCCGTATCATTGCTACCTATGCTACCTTCACCTTCATCAGCACTAAACCGCTGTTCAGCAGCAAGAACAGTAATAACAAATCGGCTACGACATACGACACTGCACGTTGTACACAGATGTCAACCCCACCCACATCAAAACTCAACACCCTAATTACCAACAAACCTCCCCCCCTACCATTCGTAAAACCCTGCTTAACCACGCACGGACTATACGTAAATCTTCACAGAAATACACAACATGAAATGCTGATTCGTCTTCCCCGCACGCTGAACAACTCCGGTCCTCCTCTACACACCGATTAGACAACACCACCTTGGACGGCAGAATCCCATGCAAAAATTTAAAAACCACTTCACGTACTCGAGGAAGGAGACGTAACTGATGAACCCGCTTCCATATATCACACCATGCGTACATGGGGAACATTCCCTGAACTCTCACCTCAACTTTCACCATACCCACTCTTTCCAAAGTACTCAATTTAACGCTCCACACGTCTCGTTTGCACAGTAACACATGTAGCATCATCTCGCACCTAATTAAATCTGTCCGTCCCCACCACCTGCGCAGGTCATGATACATTTCTGCTAAACCACCATGCCTGCCACCCAGTCAGAGAAAACGATGCTTCACATAACAAGCAATGACTCGGTCTCTTAAAGGAACAAGACCTAACCCTCCTTGACGCATTGGTGTCTCTACCACTGCTCTTGTGAGCCAGTCGCACCCTGAGCCCCACAAAAATCTATAAACTCTATTTAAAAGATGTTTGAGATCCCCCTGTATTAGTGGATACAGCGCAGCAACGTGCCAAACTTTACTATAAAGAACATCAACTACTATCGCCCTCTGATGTAGGGTTAAATATCGTGGCCTTAGACTATTTATGTGCCTCAAAACACTATTTACCACCATCCCCGAATTACATGCCCTCGTCTTATCAACCTCTCTCATATACTGTATACCACATATGTTAACACAGACAACCACCGTCCACGTCTCTATACCTACCTCCTCTCTCGCCCAATCTCCCAACTTCATAATCTTTGATTTTTCTTTGTTAACCCGCATTCCTGTTGCCTTACCAAACACATCTACAAGTCTTCCCACAAAACTCAATTGCTCCCTCGTACGTACTAGGACAGTTGTATCATCTACATAGCCTACTATGGCAGGTCGATCACTACCCAAACCCCACGACGAATCTACACCTCGCCCACAAACTGTCCAATAAAATGGGTCCTGCATGCAAGCAAAGAGTATTTGAGACATAGGGCATCCCTGTCGAATGCCTCTATTCAATTTGACAAAGTCTCCTAACTTTCCATTAATTTGTACTTGAAACCCAGCACCATTGTACAAAGAACGAGCCCACATGATGATCTCATTACCAAAACCCTGCCATCTCATAAACTTCCACAGCACATCCCTTTCTACACTGTCAAAAGCAGCTTGCCAGTCTAAAGCCAAAACACCACCCCTGCCCCTCGTTCCGAATTCCTCGACAAACTCCCTGATATTCCCATGACCATCATACATCGACCTACCTGGCACGCCAAACTGACCCTTATGTATTACCTTGTCAAACACTTTCTTAATCCTATTCATTAAAATTTTTGCATATAATTTATAATCACTACACATGAGTGATATTGGTCGGTAATCCATAAGTGATACGGGTATGTCACATTTTTTAACTAACACCAAAACCACCGTACTCTGAGACAAACCTAAACATCCCCCGTTCTTCATCGCATTGAGTAAACGTACCAGAAAAGTCCTTATGACCTCCCAATGTTGAATATAAAATTCACACGGAATGCCATCAATACCTGGTGCCTTGCCCTTGCACATTCCCTGCAAAGCCTCCCACACCTCAGCTTCAGTTATAGGCCCACCCACGAGAAAACTATCATTATCATTCAACTCACATCGTACATTCCGCCCCAATTCCCGTATTGCATCCACACTTACATCTTTATTTAGCATTTTGAGATTAAACCATTTATCAACATAATAACTTATTCCTTCAGTTGTTGTTACAACCTGACCCTCACTATACCCCTCAATGCCATCCTGTACCACTAAATGTCTTGGTCTGAATTAATGTCTTGGTCTGAAAAATGGCAGATGAAGTTCAATGTGGATAAGTGTAAGGTATTTGCCCTTGGTAATGAAAATAACCCTCGAAGCTATAATCTAGGTGAAGTAGAGCTTGATCATGCAGAATGTGAAAAAGACTTGGGAGTCATGGTAAGCAGAAATCTAAAGCCAAGACAGCAGTGCCTTAGTGTGTGCAACAACGCCAACAGATTACTTGGATTTATCTCAAGAAGTATAAGTAACAAAAGTCCAAAAGTTATTTTACAGCTCTATACATCACTAGTGAGGCCTCATTTAGATTATGCTGCTCAGTTTTGGTCTCCTTACTACAGGATGGACATAGACTCATTAGAGAACATACAGAGAAGAATGACTAAAATGATTTACTGTGTAAGGAACCTCCCGTATGAAGATAGACTTAAAGCCTTAAATCTCCACTCTCTGGAGAGGCGTAGAATGAGGGGAGATATCATTGAAGTGTATAAGTGGATGACGGGCATAAACAAGGGAGATATTAATAAAGTACAGAGGGTGTCGAACCAGGTAAGAACCAGAAATAATGGATATAAGTTGGATAAATTTAGATTTAGAAAGGACATAGGTAAGTACTGGTTTTCTAACAGAGTTGTAGATGCGTGGAACAGTCTTCCCAGTGGGGTGATAGAGGCTAGGACCTTGGGAAGCTTTAAGAAGAGACTGGACAAATATATTAGTGGGAGGGGCTGGGTTTGATTGGTGTCATGGGGTACGGGAGTTATTTCTTGGGTAGCTTTAGGTAGAGGTCGTTTTGATAAGGACCTGCCTCGTATGGGCCAGTAGGCCTTCTGCAGTGTTCCTACATTCTTATGTTCTTATGTTCTTATGTTCTTATGTTCTTATTTTGGTCGCCTTCCTCCTTTGTGTCTGACTACTTAAGACACAAGCAGACGGTTTATCACCCTGCACAGCCTCCTCGACTCCACTCGAAATACGCACCCCATCAAAAACAATATTTTTCAGCACCTGGATGTGTTCCTTTAGATTGTCAATCTCGTCCACTGGGTAAATTCCAGATACCTATCCTTGCCCATAACAGTGCTGTAAAGAACCCTCCAGGTACCTCAAAAATCCGTACTCCAATCGAAAGGCCTCCTTACCCCGATGTACATAAAAATCCTTAATTCGAGGCTTCATAACCTCGTCCCATTGTCGCACTAAATCACTACCTTCCAAGGAGTCTACTCCCATAGACGTCCATAAGTGCATGAAGAGTGTCCTATCTTCTGAACTTTGAAGTAAACGAGTATTTAACTTCCAATATCCTTTAAAACGAGTTGGGAGACCTCCCCAGTCAAGCTCTTTGAGAACACCGCGATGATCGGAAAAATATACGTCTAACACACGCACTTTGGTTACAACTACCCGCCGAGACACACCCTGTCTAATCGCACAGCATAGTCCTTACGCACGAAAGTGTGCTCAATCACTAAGCCACTGCTTCCACTTACATCCACCAACCCCAGCCCAGACAACAAATCACCCAAAATAATCGAACAATAACCCGCTCCCCTCGGTTCTACGTCTTTACGGCGCACCACACAGTTCCAGTCACCACCAACCACTGTTATATCATGCAGGGATCTCAAACAGTACACAAGAACATCGTTAACAAAAGTATTTTTAATATTAACATTATGTTCAGCTGGCCCATATACTCCTACAAAACCAACCCGTTGACTACCCCACTCACCTATGACGCGTACCACGCGACCCCCCCCCTTCCTCCCAATGTTTCATCACGAACGGGCTGGTCGCTTTTATTAACACAGCCACACCACCTTTCAGACGACTCGAGTTAGTCATATAAACATCATAACCATCTATTGCAAACGAACTTCCAACTTTATGGTTATGTTCTTGCACGAAACATACGTCTACTGCAAAGCGATGCAACCACTCATGAACCTGCACTTTCTTTCTGTTATTTTTCATACCATTAACATTTATGGTTATACACCTAACTTTGCCAACGGTGGCTTTCCTCGAGGGACCACCACACTTTTTTTTCCCTTTATGTTGACTAATGCCTAAGGCGCCACCTTTACCTTGTACATTCTCTGTTATATTACTCGCTGTCCTGGAACCACACAACCCGCCACCCGTGACTTCCGACCACGTCTTCTTCCCAGAACGCTGTCCAGGGGTCAAGACATCGTCAGAGTCGGGCGGGGTAGCCGCACGCTTCCTAGAAACAGCATCCTCAGCTTTATCAGGACCTGTAATGTTCTCCTTGTAAACTTCTACCGCAACAGTATGAACTCTCGGACTTCTACCTCACTTACGTTAATTAACTGATCGACATCCTTTAACTGTGTTCTCTCCTCATCTGAACACTCCAACGCAGACACACACGGCACAGAATCATACTCCTGCGATGCTAAAAGGTCGCTCAATGTCGATACAATGTTAGCTTCCATGTCAGCATCCTCTCTTGCTTGAGGGCTCTCACATCCACCATGTTCTACCACATCATGGTTGACCGTACCAGGTAGAGTCACGCAGGACGACTCCACGAGCATGGCCTGATCCACCTCATCACTCCACGATTTCAGGCGCGGTAAGTCCTCGACTACTTCATCTGCCAGAATCTGACGAGGAGCCTCACCATCCGGACGACGACCACGTCCTGAGGGCGGCTGGCGCTTAACGCATTGTGCAGCAATGTGATCTCCTCTAGGTTTATGTACGAAGGTATTGGTTGGCGCAGGGACATTTTCAATGTGAGAGACCCTTCTTGTAAACCAGCATAGTGGCCATCAGACCACCGACCCATAGTAACCTGGTGGATCATCCCATAGTATTTGAAGGCGTCACGTATGTCAACTTCGTTAGCCTCAAAAGGCACGTTTCGCACACGTACCCACATATAGTATTGTGAAACGTCGTGCAACTTAACCGTGACTGCTGGGGTGACTTGCTTGCTAACATCCTGATACTGGTTGACAATCTGCTCATAGGTCTTGGTGTCACAAAACTTGACGAAAATCCGGGATAGTCCATTTAAGGCAACGACACACAGGGATTCATGCTGGATGCCATATATATCGCGGATGATCATCGGCACCAACACATTAATCGATGCGCTGGGGATTGTGCCCTTTATGAGGTCAATACAAACAGTATTAACTCTCCGGTGAAAACCAGTCGCCATTGTTGTTGTCGTCGCAAAGCTCCTCCACCAGGTGTTGGGACTGAGGAGAGACAGCTGAAGACCGCTCAGCACAGCGTCTGAGCAGAGAATGTTAATAAATTAGTTAGGCAGGAACGGCCCCTCGTAAATCCATGCTGAGTATCATTAATCAAATTATGCTTTTCAAGATGGCTTCTTATAATATCAGCTATAATTGACTCTAGTAATTTGCCTACAATTGAGGTAAGGCTTATTGTGCTGTAATTTGACTTGTCCCCTGCTTTAAAAATAGGAATTACATTAGTCATTTTCCACATATCAGACACTACACCTGTTTGAAGAGATATATTAAATATGTTAGTTAATGGTTCACAAAATTTCATTTTGCACTCCTTAAGAACCCTTTAAAAAAGTTCATCAGAAGCCAGGGATTTATTTTGTTTTAGTCGTTCTACTGTTTGATTACCATATCCCAAGTGATTGTGATATTACATAATTTATCTTCTTCAGGCCCACTATAAAATTTAATTATTGGTATATTGTTAGTGTCTTCCTGTGTGAAAACCGATGGAAAATAATTATTAAAAATCGAGCACATTTCATTCTCTTTTTCAGTAAGATGCCCAGAGATATTTTGAAGGAGACCTATCTTATCTCTAACTTTTGTTCCATATTCCTGGAAAAAAAATTTAGGCTTAATTTTCGAATCCCTAGCAACTTTAATTTCATGTCAATATACTGATTCATAAGATGACCCTCACCTCTTTTAATACGTCTATAAACTCCTTCCTTCTGCCCTAAAAGATATTTGAGCCTATTATTCATCC
Source organism: Cherax quadricarinatus (assembly GCF_026875155.1). Classification (NCBI taxonomy): domain Eukaryota; kingdom Metazoa; phylum Arthropoda; class Malacostraca; order Decapoda; family Parastacidae; genus Cherax; species Cherax quadricarinatus. The sequence goes on along the minus strand of NC_069465.1, from coordinate 24,119,255 downwards.
ATTTTCGGTCATTTCTATTTGATCTAATGTATAGTGTTAAGAAAGCTGTCATGTTGATAGCTCTCTTCGTTACCCCAGTCCAAAGTTGATAGTTGTTCCCTAACCGATTCGTCTCTCAACCCTTGAGTGGAGAGGACGTGTGCTGCTGCTGCCCCATGGAGTTGTCTGGTGGCAGTATTATTTTCACCAACATGGCGCAGGCTCGCCGGCGCAGGGTAAATACTGTCTGCATTGAATTAACCAGTGGAGCTGTAACAGGGCCATCAATGGAGTTGCTTTAGCCTGCAATCATCAGAGATACCTACGGAATAGCCAATGAGGAGATTTGTGGACTGGCACTGAACGGTATGAAGAGGATTTTTGTAAAATTTAGTTCGGCGAATAAGTGAATAAGTTGTGAATAAGTTTCAAGAGGTGGCCATACCAGTTAATCATGCTGTGACGGTGAGGCTGCATGATGTGTCCAGCTATTACACATGGGTTAAGATCAGGAATGTGCCGTTCGAGGCGGATGCATCTGACATCCGGTTCATTATGTGTAAATACGGCACAATACATACGATCACTGCAGGAAGGTGGTCAGCTGGCCCGTATATGGGGATACCTGAGGGTGCATTCTCTGTCAAGATGACGCTCAGACATCCAATTCCATCGTACGTGGTGATGGAAGATTTCAGGACTCAGGTTTTTGTAACATACGCTGGGCAGCGAAGCACTTGCCGTTTGTGCGGGTCGTATGATCACCTGGCTGCGCAATGTGAAAAAAGACGTGGTGATAAGGACCAGCAGCAACGACGAGATGTGGAGGAAAGGAGAGAGGATCAAGATCAATTGTTTTCGACTCTTCCTCAGCAGAGTTTGACATGGAGTGAGGAGGTTGAGAGGGCCGAAGAAAAGGAGATGGCAGGGGCTACGCGGGGGGATGACATCACTTCCCTGGACGTTGTACAAGTGCTGGACGAGGTCATCGCGGAAGCGAATGGTAGCGACGCGGAAAAGACGATAGTGTCGACGTTTGAGAACATTTTGGGTAATGAGAGTCCTTGTCAGGATGTTGGTACAGACCTGGATCATGGGTCTGCAGTTGACGAGGGCGTGGTGATGCCAGCCCGGCCTGAAGTGTGTCATAAGGATGCCCAGTTGGTGAGAACTGTGGAGGTGGAGGTTCATCATGGCACTGAGCTGGATGACTTGATGCAGGTCGAGGGTACGACGCGAAAGCGTGCAGCAGTGCTTTCTGATTCCGACGACGTGCTTACGCCCGCACAACGACCTGGGAAGAAAACATGGGCGGAAGCCATGCGGAGAGGTTCAAGTGGCGCCCAGGGGCAGGGGTTGGGTAAGGGTGGCCAGAAAGGGGGGGAAGAGGGAAAAAGGTGCAATGAAACGATCAGGTGATAAGTCGGTAGTGTCAAGAGGGAAACCCCCTTTGTCGGTTTTAAGTGCCTGACATTGAACATCAATGGCTTGAGGTCTCAGAGAAAGTGTGAGTGGTTTAGGGAATATTTGGTGTGTCATGATGTTGACGTTGTGTTCTTGCAGGAACACAATTATAGACCGGGTTATGAGTTGAAGGTGGATGGGTATAATGTGTATGTTGAGCATGCAGTCAGATTGAAAGGTGTGGCAATTTTGGTGAAAGAAACTAGCCCGTTGGTTGTCAGGCATAGTGAGGGGGAGAGGGGAGGGTGATTCATGTGGATGGGTTATGGGGTCAGGTACAGATGACGTTGGTGTGTGTGTATGGCCCAGCAGAGGGAGATGTGAGGATAAAGAATAAATTCGTGAGGGACGTTCCTGTATATTATTTGCGTGGATTGTCGGGGGTTGCTGTGATAGGAGGTGACTGGAACTGTGTGATAAGGAGTAAGGACGTTGAACCGAGGGGGGCAGGACATTGTTTGAGGATATTGGGAGAATTGTTATCCGGGTTAGGATTGACAGATGTTAGGGAGGTGAGGTGGTGGAGCACACATTTATAAGCGTGGGTATGCGGCTAGGCTCGATCGATTATACGTGCCTAGGACAGTCGTAATACATAGTGTGAGGGTAATGGACGTAGTATTTTCTGATCACAGGGGTGTTTTGGTGGATATAGGTTGGGAGGGGTTGCCAAGAAGGTGTAAAGGGTTTTGGAAGTTGGATGTAAAGTTGTTGCAGGAAGAAGAGTCTCGACAGTCATTTGTTCAATTGTGGGAGGAGTTGGTGGCGGAGGCGCCTGGGAATAGTGAACTGGTTAGTTGGTGGGACTCTGTGGCGAAATCTCGTATTAAGGAATTTTATATTCGTAGTGGGAGGGAATATAACAGGTTGAAGTATGGGTACCAATCTTATCTTGAGGGGCAGTTGAGAGCTTGCTACGAGCTTGGGAGTGCTAGTTATCTGGTGGACGATATTGAGAGATTAAAGGAGCATATCAGGGATTTGCAAAATGAAAGATTTGATGGCGCGCGAGTTTTGGGTGGGCTGGAAGAGGTGTTATGGGGTGACAGGCCTTCGGCATGCGTGTTGAGGAGACAGCGTAAGAGAAGAGTGGCGACGGAGATGATGGGATTAACTGTTCATGTGGGGATGGAAGGGTATAGAGAGGGGCAGGTATTAGTGACGACAGAGGGTATGAGTGGTTATCTAGATGCATGGTTTAGGTCATATGCCACAAACGGAGGTATTCGAGATGAGGCTTTAAAGGAAATGGGAGATTTCGTGCAATGTGAGATTGATGGTATAGATAGGGTAACATTAGAAGGTCCGATCACGGAAAGTGAGATTTCGCACGCTTTGTCTCGTGCAAGTTTAGGTAAGGCGGCAGGTGTAGATGGGTTGCCTAATGATTTTTACGTTAGGAATTGGGAAGTATTGAGAGGATTTTTAGTTAGGTTATTCAATGTAATGAAGGATGATGGGGAAATGGGGGAGCAGCAAAGGACTGCTGTCGTGGTATTAGTTCCGAAAGGTGGACAGACTACGGTAGAGGATTACCGAGCAATATCGCTTATGTGTGGCGATTATAAGTTATTTGCACGGATATTAGGGAATAGAATAAAAAAGGTGATTATTATTTTTTATTATCACACTGGCCGATTCCCACCAAGGCAGGGTGGCCCGAAAAAGAAAAACTTTCACCATCATTCACGCCATCACTGTCTTGCCAGAAGGGTGCTTTACACTACAGTTTTTAAACTGCAACATTAACACCCCTCCTTCAGAGTGCAGGCACTGTACTTCCCATCTCCAGGACTCAAGTCCGGTCTGCCGGTTTCCCTGAATCCCTTCATAAATGTTACTTTGCTCACACTCCAACAGCACGTCAAGTATTAAAAACCATTTGTCTCCATTCCACTCCTATCAAACACGCTCACGCATGCCTGCTGAAGTCCAAGCCCCTCGCAACACAAAACCTCCTTTACCCCCTCCCTCCAACCCTTCCTAGGCCGACCCCTACCCCGCCTTCCTTCCACTACAGACTGATACACTCTTGAAGTCATTCTGTTTCGCTCCATTCTCTCTACATGTCCGAACCACCTCAACAACCCTTCCTCAGCCCTCTGGACAACAGTTTTGGTAATCCCGCACCTCCTCCTAACTTCCAAACTACGAATTCTCTGCATTATATTCACACCACACATTGCCCTCAGACATGACATCTCCACTGCCTCCAGCCTTCTCCTCGCTGCAACATTCATCACCCCTGCTTCACACCCATATAAGAGCGTTTGGGAAAATTACTCTCAAATTCCCCCCCTTTTCCTCCA